>JACTOM010000934.1:5584898-5739830 GCA_015832385.1 Elymnias hypermnestra | reverse complement strand
AAAACGCCACTATGTCAGTCCGTATACAGGACCAAAGCACAGAGTCTATCCAACTGCAGCGTGGAGTGCGACAGGGAGATGTTATCTCCCCGAAGCTCTTTACTGCGGCGTTGGAGGACCTGTTTAAGCTTATGGAGTGGAACGGATTGGGCATCAACATCAACGGCGAGTACATCACTCATCTACGGTTTGCCGACGACGTGGTCATTATGGCAGAGACTCTGGAAGATCTCAATGCAATGCTCGATGACCTCAGCAGAGCTTCTCGACAGGTGGGCCTAAAAATGAACATGGATAAGACGAAAGTTATGTCCAATATCCATGTTCCGCTCCACCCAGTCATCGTTGAGAACTCTACACTCGAAATTGTTGACGAGTATACATACCTGGGACACATAGTCCAGCTAGGTAGGTCCAATTTCGAGAAAGAGGTCAACCGCCGAATCCAACTCGGTTGGGCAGCGTTCGGGAAGTTCCGGAAGACTTTTTCGTCCAATATCCCTCAGTGCCTGAAGACCAAAGTCTTCGAACAGTGCGTGTTGCCAGTGATGACCTACGGTTCTGAGACGTGGTCGCTGACTATGGGCCTCATGCGGAAGCTGAGAGTCACTCAGCGTGCGATGGAGAGGGCTATGCTCGGAATTTCTCTACGTGATCGAATTAGAAATGAAGAGATCCATAGTAGAACCAAAGTCACCGACATAGTGATACGAATCGCGAACCTGAAGTGGCAATGGGCGGGGCACATAGTCCGAAGGACCGGTGGACGTTGGGGGCGAAGGTGCTGGAGTGGGAACCCCGCACTGGACGGCGCAGTGTAGACAGGCCCCCCACAAGGTGAACCGATGATTTAAAGAGGGTCGCCGGTAGCCGCTGGAGCCAGGCGTCGCAAGGTCGGGCCTTGTGGACGTCATTACGTGAGACCTATGTCCAGCAATGGACGTGCGTCGGTTGAAGCGACGACGACGAAACTTACCTATAGGTTTTGTTATGAGTACCTTAGTCAATAGGTTCTCACTAGCGTTATGGTGAGTGTACTTGCTTCTCTGGCAGACTGAAACTGCTTTTTCTAACTTCTTTTTTTTTTGGACTTGTCGTGGCTAGTTATCACCCAAATAGCAAAGACGTACTTGCCAGATAAGCGGGCCTCCAGCTTAGACTGTATCATTATTTACTATTATGTGAAATCACAAGCACTGACGTAACAGTAATACAATAAGTTTGGGGAAATTTATTCCATTAGATATCACTAAAAGGTTTGTTTGAATAGTCTACATTGATAAAGCTTACGCTTTGCTCATTTGATAAAAGATTAAACAAATAAATGGCGTCTTAAAATTTTAAAACCATATGTATTCACTAATTAAGTAGGCTCTGTCACGCACTGGTTCAAAGCGAATTGAATTTTCTTTGTTATACCTGATATCAGCACTTATATAAGAGTATACTCAAATATAAGAGCAAACTGGCTGAGATACATATTTATATTATGAATACAATGCTTTAAAGAATAGCGCAATCCAATTTAAATATATATTAAGTAAATAACCTGAATTGCAAAAAACGTGTCAAAGAATGGTAACTACATCTCAATTATACTGATACAGAAAATTTGTTGGTATTTAATACATAATAAAAATAGGTGTTTAGCGTAATATAGGTAAATACAGCAATTTACACATAACACTCTTCTGCTGTTCACACACACAGGCGCACACGCACACGCACACAAGTTTACGCACACGAACACTCACACGCACTCACGTGCGCGCACACACACATACACACACATATACAGCTGTTTGTTTATTCTTCTTCTATTCACTATTAGGCTCATTTACTTGTATTTATGTGAATCTTGTATAAATTTTTGTTAAATAAAAAAAATATTATTTACTCGTATTTATATAATTCAAAGCAGTAAAGGGCTAAGCCTTACAGATTCATTAGCGACTCATTTTCATTTTGGAGTCCTCGCGCTTACTTGAAAGAAATAATTTAACAATTAATGGTTTCTACACAGTATAATAACAAAACGCAAACGTTCTTCTAGGTGACAGGTATTTGCTGGTAAAATGGTAAATACTCGCGACCGACACTTTTCTCTAGAAAACTTAGAAAATCTCTTTTCCTGAATTTGACCTGTCGGGGATGGAATACAGGTGCAAAAGAAAGATTAGTAGGAGAATTCGGTTGTGGCTAGTTACAACCTTTACTGGAAAGACATGTTGCCAAGCAAAAAAAAAATGCGTATGGCTAAATTACCAGGTGAGCGTATCTTCACTTAACATCAGGTGAAATATCAGTGAAGCGCTAACCGTCAGCAATATAAAAGAGTAATGTACAATATTTTCTTATTCCAAAATAGATTCCTTTGAACTCTATAAATGATTTTCAGTATTTCAATATCGCACTGGTAAAGAGTTAAAGCAGTCCAATTTTCAGTTTCCTTGAGAGACGTAATGGAAAGAAAACAGAATGGATATCTACTCGTAACGTAGTGGAGTCGTCTGCGAAAAGTCATTTAAGTTTTATAACATATTCAATATTTATTAATCGTAGAATTGAACGTGCTACCTATGTGTTTTTTATTGCTGACAGTATGGTCTTGCTGATCTGGAAAGAAGTAATCAACTTCTTATGGTTTCTACACGACATTGCCTTCTTTTGGTCTGTGCGCTCTTAACAGAGGTTGTTATTTTGGACATATTCTAAACGCCTCACAAATGTTCGCTGATTTTGCTTATTTGTCGACAGCCTAGAACTCTGTAGTGGAAGGAATTACCAACAGAAGATTCCTTCCGTTGGTAATTCCATTGCGGTCCATCGCATGAGTGACCTTCCGCGTGTTCTGGTGCTTCTCGCCTTTCCCTGTACAATAAGGCCCTGAATTGAATGCGGGAAAATAGGTCTACAATATTCCCAGCAAATGACTTCAACACCTCACCTCTAGGGCATATATCTTCTTCTGCTTGGCGTAATGTAATCATTTCTGCTGCATATAAAAATATGAGGAACTGGAGCTGAAATACCTTGCTTATCGGCACGCCTTTGGCAGTGTGGTAGTAAGCAACCACTGATAGATTGAAACCATCGTAGAAGTAGTCAAGAAGCCATAGCTTTCCACCAGTCCCGATCTAATTTGCTAAATTTGCCATACCGAGAAATAAAGGATAAAGGTTATTATATGGCATTATATCTTGGTAATTATTAATATATTAATGAACAGTAAGCATATCTTTATAAACATGACATTGTCTTCTTTTCTATCTATATATAGGTAATACTATTTATGAATTTCATATATAGGTAAATTTATAAAATAGTCATAATTACCTAATAGTTAAATATGTGGACTCTTACTAGAAAGTTGTGCGAGCGAATCCTTATTTCACTTTTTAATTATTGTTTAAACTGATCATTTTAATTTGTTTTATACATATTTGCGATTATCATTGATGATAATAAAATATATTTTATGGATTTTTATCTTGTTGAAGTTGTTAAGTTACTTATTAATTTTAAAATAAACTTCAGTATATCAACTCTATAGTTAAAAATAAAAATATGTGAGTACTTATGTCGAAAATAACCATTTTATCGTTGAATATTTTAGATTTTGGTAAAGAAAATATTGTTGAGTGATTGCATATAACCCGAGAGCAATAAAATACTAATGTGGTTTCATATCGTATAAATGTATATATATATACACTGTTATTTTGTGTATGTTTATATTCTAAGTAATATGCATGTCTACTTATTTCTTAACACCGCCTACCTACTCTTTCTTTTCTCTGACGGTCTCTCCGTACGTAGGGTTGTCTAGAAGAGATCGCTAACTAGCGATAAGACCGCCCATTGTACACTAGAATTACTTAAGTTAAGTCGTTGTATTATTATTGTTTCTCATGTGGTGTTCAATAAAGCATACTATCTATCTATATAAGAAAAAATACCTGAATCATTAAGTTTATCTATAGTCATAAAATATATAGCTAAATATAAATATCTGTTTACATTTTTTGTGGTGGGACCACGGATTTAGTGCATTTTTTCACCTATAACAGAGCTGTTAAGTTCAACGTTATATAACACAATTTATAGGTGATAAACGTACGGTGGTTTATTACGGATATAATCTTTGGTTTTTCAATGCAAATATAAGGAAGCTAATAAAAACCCATAATCTTAATATAGCTCAAGTCTACTAATTAAACCGGTCACGGTTGTATTGGTTTTAATTAATCGCAAAATTACACGTGTTTGAACTGTGTTTAACTGGAGGGCTTGCAGTAAGTATCCGATACTGGTTTATGAAAGATGTTTCTATTGTTCCTTAGATCTTACGAAATAAAAATAACTATACTATATCTCTACTTGTTTCATTTTGCTATACTTACGAATTTTTCCACAATAAAAAATTAATTTTGAGCATAAATCATTTATAAAGTTTTCTATAATTCATTTATTTATTTATTTATTTTACAAAATCAACAGCCCTCTTAAAACTAACATATAATCTAATTAAATTAACTTAAGGCCAATTACGGATTTTACATTTATTTTTTCTACTAATAAGCGTGTGTGTGTGAGTGTGTCTGGAGTCAAATACAAGCTACCTTTTCACTATTTAAATTCATTAATTTTATTAATTCTTTTTTAAATTTTAGTTTGTTGCCATGGAAGATATCGACGTCAGAGTATTCGATGGTTTTAATTTTTTTTTTGATTATAGAAAAATTATTGAGTGTAATATCACCTGATTGACAATAGTCTTAAATGGCAGCTAAAGCTAGTAAAACAGAAGTTAAAAAAATAATCTCCATTGTAAACAATTACATAAGTATTGGTGAGTTGGAGCTCTGAATTTTGAATTAGTGTTAACCGTACATCAGAAGCCAGTTCCATTCTTTACAGACACTAATTACTGGTTAAGTAAAAATAATAAGAATGATAAAAGAAAAAGAAAATAAAAAGTAAGAGATAAATTACCTCTACTGTTGTAGTTGTAGCTTTAAAGAGCTGGAACGCACTCTAATCAAATATTTTTTGATTAAAGTAAATTTTATAGCTCTATCGTATCTGTTGATATTGAAATAAAATCAAAACTAATCTAAATTTAGATAAATTTGTGAGAAGAACCTACAAAATTCTTGGTGGAGTACTCTATTTACCATAATCATTATTAATTAACCATCTCCGAAGCTTTTTTTTGCAATTTAAAGGGAAATGACACACTCATAAAGTGTTATGCATCATTTAAACTTATATATAAATAATTCATAATCCCAAAGCGTTCTCTACTATGTTTGAATGAAGAGACAATAATTTGGAGACGGTTTAACGTTAATAAACTCACTCATTACGAGATCAATTGAAATTTAGTAAAGTAACTTCTTTCGTAATGTTGAATGCCATAAGTATACGGTTATCATCTTGGAACTAGCTAATGATTAGGAGAAATTTTCAGTAGGTCCAGCATATCCGTTATGAAATTATTTAAACATACAGTTATTTCTATATAATCCCAGATGAATCATGTTTCAAAGTTTCTTCCAAGCAACATGCTTGTTAGATCAGTACAGGCTTTATCTATGTTGCGAAATTGGTGTAGCTATGTTATCAGATCGTGTGCTAACTTGACCTCAATCCATTTTACACGATGTATTAACTTGCTCTATATTCTACTAGAATGATCAACCAGAATGAAATCTAACTTCACTTCATCAAAAATTATTATAAAACGAAGTCTTTTTAAATGGGCTAATCTAGTTAATTCCTCAGATTATTTACAATTGATGATACCATTAAAGAACCATGTTAAAATTTTAAAGTTACGAGGGTTCCCCTTCTTTTGATGAACTTACAAATATCTCAGTCGATTATCCTCCTTTTTCCTCACCATTACGAAATAACAGTCATATTTTTATTTTAGTCAGAGGCAATTTAATCACTCTCAACATTTTAAAATAATCTTCGAAATTACAATAAATAATTCAAATAATATGTACATTTACACATGTATCTTAAATATTATTTTTAATTAATCTCACTTGTATATATATAATTGGTCTAGTGGTTAGCATGTTCCACTGCAGACATGAGGTCCTGGGTTCGAGTCCCGGGTCGGGCTAACTCATAAAGTGATATTGAGTTTACTATTAAGATTTTCTCAACATTTGCCCGAAGTCGGGAAGTTGGAAAGTTGATCCAGCCCCGTGCCACGGCGAGCACGTTAATCCGTCTATCCTGCGCCATCGTACTATGAGAGCGAAGGAATAGAGAGTGCACTTGTATACTATGCCTGCCAATCCGCAGTGGATCAGCGTGGTGGGTCTATACTCCAAAAACCTTTTCTCATGCGAGTGAGGAGGCCTGTGCCCAGCAGTGGGACGTTAATGGGCTGCTACTTACCTTTTTAATCGCACTTGATTAGGCTAATATGTGATTATTAACAAAATTTTCTAAGTGAAAGTGAATATTATTCATTCTCATTAATATTCAATTGGCAGTACCTTGCTATCAGCAAAATAGATATCACAAACTTTTATTTTACTCAGATATAAACAAAATAATAAGTAATCTAAAAGTGTGTCAATGATTTTAGTATGATTAAAACTGTAATATGAAACCGTATATTCATTGGTGGTCCCTTTTGATTGTTCAACACCTACTTGAGAAAAAAATAAAATGACTTTTAAAAGCTTTAAGGCTCTGCACTCCAGAACAGTAGAAAACGCATAACGAATTCGAAACAATAGTAGTGTATTACCCTCTGTAACGAATTAAGATGTTCGGTAGTCAACACAAGTGTGTAAAGCAAAAAAAAAGGTGATTTAATTTTGTATTTAGTTTGTATGTAACGTATGTTTCGTATTTATTACTTAACTTGAATAAAAAAGCATTACTATGAAATAAAGAGTACTAGATAATAATATTTGAAATGAAAACAGAATTTTTCTTATAAATTTGTTAATTTATACGAAAAATTCTGCATAAAACATTAATTTACAAATATTTTTGGTATATTTATACACCTTTTAGATTACAGAGAATTTTTTAATTAAAATATGACATAAAAGACATACAATTATGTTAATTATGTACAGATTTAATTAATTTATTTAAAAAGGAATATTATATATAAGTTGTTATCGGCTCATATTTCAATGAAATGTAATGTCATAAAATGAACAGCCCATTGACTATGTCCATTTGCAAGATTGATATTTTTAACGCAATAAGTAATATCAAAACCAGACTTATTATTTATCATCCGGAACCTATTTATTTTATAAAAGAATTTTCACTAAAACTTTTAATAACCTTGCTTTCTTGGCGATGACAGACACAAACATATTAAATATTATCTGATCACTTCAACGGCTGGCTTATATTTAAATGTGGGATTTAAAGTATTTCATGCTTATGTAACTTAGATCACAGCAGAACTCATATTCATCTCCACGGAATTGTCTGCCAGTACTCAAGAACGGCAAACACTTGGCGCCCCCTACCTAATTAGCTCCTGATGTCACCACCTCTTGATGTAAGAATGAAAGGCCATGGCGTTACCCAGAATTGACACCCATCGGACATGACCTGAATTGAACTCAGCCCATTTGTAAAGGCTGATACATGGTCATGTAATGGATGCCTAGAAAAAGCCAAGGAGGCATTGCCTCGTAGCTCGTATTCCTAAGTCATGCTTAAAAAAAACCTGGATCAGAATTCATAGTCAACGATCTGTCCAATTTAAAAAATGCAGTAAAACAACGTTATTACTTTTTTTAATCTTATTTTTTTAGATACATCCTTGTTTCACTCCATCCGGTCACCATTGAGAACTCAGCTATCGAAGTTGTAGACGAGATCTACCTGGGACACACGATACAATTAGGTAGGTCCAACTTTGAAAACGAGGAACTTTAAATAGGAACACGTCTTTCAATATCGGTAAAGAATTTCGAAATTCATACGATTTAACATACAATACGAGAATAATTCTTTTGCAATTTAAAATAATATATTGTGTTAAGTATGATTATACATAAGTTAATTTCATTGGAATTAGTGTACTACTCTCGACAGTTTATTCGAGCAGTACATTTAAACACCTTATATCATTCAATTAGTATAATCTAATAGGTGAGGTAAATTTCACGGATTTATTACGGTACCCTAAAAGGGAAGCGTTACAATAACCCGACGTGTAAACGTGGACGTTCAACGCAAATATGTCCACCATTCGCAACGCTACCCCATAAATTTAAGAGATAAATGGTAGTCTGACAATGGTAAAATAAACCAACATTTCTTATGAAGAGCAGAAATAAGTTTTTTTAATACCCATTCAACTCGTACAATGAATACCATTGGATTTTAATACGGGTGGGCACCTCGATTGTTGCAAAAAATCTAGAGTGCTACATTATAGCCGTTTTTATGGTCACATAATCTTTAATAAAGCAGAGTAAATTTTAACGATTTTATACCTGTTCGATACGTAAACATTTCTATTGAATAAATTGTGATGGATGATATTTCTAATATACAAATTCATTATCCAGAAGAACATTATTAGATGTAAAAAATATTCAAAAATATTCAAAATTGTACAAAAATACGAGATACTTCTTTATATAGGATCAACTATATCTTAATAGTCATCTTAAGTATAATATTTTCTTTGATAGCCTTATGAGAAGATAACATTAATAAACCCAATAACAAATCAAAATTTCATTAACAAATATTTTGCCATTATTTATTATTTGGCGGAAAGAAAACCAATAGCGTTCATTTAAATAAAACTTAGTGCTAATATTATCAAACTTATGGTCTACTTATTTTGGTATTAAAAATTAACAAACTCATTTATTCCCTCAACGTTTCTATAATATAATATTCGAAGAGTTGTTTGCAAGTTAACATTTAAAAGTGAAAAAACAATATATTCAAAACTTGATATTGACAAATATGTAGACAGATATAAAATACACACATGATTTCTATTTAGACAAACACGTTGTAGCCATTGATACCACCTAACCGATTTGCACAAAACCATTTAGAAAGGTAAGATACGAAGATAGTACCTAGATTTAGTAAAATGTTTTCTAAAGTAGTTTCATTCAGTACGGGTTTCTTCTTATTCTAACAGAATCGAGAGCTATGCGGGTCACACCGCCGAAAACCGTTAGCTTTAAATACAAAATAATTAATTCAAAGAGCATAATAGAAGCATAAAAATTTGTTTAGTACTAAAAGAACATCCTAACCGGAAGGAATTGCGTAGACACCGCCCGTAAAGCAAAGCAAACTGAACCGAGATCACAAAGAGTGTTCTCGTAAAAACGTTGATGTAAAAATAAGTGTTTACTCTGTCGGGAACATCATACCACTCTTACTTTGAAGTGGCTTCCATTTATACACAACCCTTCTATCCGCATCTGTGTTGATAACGCTGATTGTAACTATTTTCTGACTTTGGTTCCCCTTCTACTGGAAATAATGATCTTTTTCACCGTAGTTATTACTACTTTTTCGTTACAGATAATTAAGAATAAACTGCTTAATTTTATGGCTAAGAATATATCTACGGTTCCCACGTATAAAGAGTTATCTTGCGTTTTAGAGATTATGTAATTTTGATCATATTTTTTTAAATCATATAGTAAAACAAAATTAGGATTTTATGCTTGGAAGACTGTTTATACGTAGGGTGGGCTGTCAATATTTATGTAACTAGAAGTAATATCCTTTAAGGATACATACATGGCATCACGCCTCATTTTTATAGGGGTAGGCAGAGACCACGTCCTTCCACTTACCACGATCCTTGCATATCTACTTCGCTTCTTTCATTCTCATTAAACCTTTCTTTCAAGTTCGTCGGTTTAGAGTACTCTTGACCTGGCTCTAATTTAAATTGTCCTGGATGTGGTCCAAGAATGTTGCCGTGGTCTTTACCTTCCAACTTTCGCATTTACTCTTGACTTATAAATCAAAAAGGATTTATCAGCCTCCTTTCATTCATTCTCTCTACGTACCCAAACCATCTAAGCAAACTCTCAATTTTAGTCACTACATCTTCTATATCACAGCGTTCTCAATTGGTAGTGAAAGGATAATCAATTTGTGTAAAAATGAATTTTATGATAAGGCTATCAAGCAATTGTGTAAATTTGCAATTACTACCCAGATGATGTTCTGTGCTTAAACCCCGGTGAAGCAAATTTTGGAATATTTGTATATTTTCTAGTTAGTCTAAAGTTATATTGTTAGTAGTCTTTAGTCGAAATAACAAATGCCATACTTTACATTTAAATTAAAGTTATGTTAAGTTTAACCTATGTTGTACTTTTAGTCTGATCTCTCTTCGGACGTGTCGAATTGACTTTCCATCGGTCTATGAAAGTGAAGAAATTGAGAATGCATATGTGTTGGCATATGCATTCTCAATTTCTTCACTTGGTACTTGGAACAGAGTGGTGGGTCTATGCTCTAAAAATCCTCATTATTATGAGTGGCAAGACCTTGAGCTGCCGGAAGATATTGAGCTGCTACTTTATCTTATTTACATGAGACTTTTACAAGATATATATAGAAAAGGCAACCTTTTCATTGGTCCTTAATTAATTTAACCTCAAAAATTTGTTTGAGTAGTTTCTTCCACAATTAAGCTATTTAGACCACGACACAAAACCGACATACATAACCTAACAAGATAAGGAAATTACAAACAAGCAAGTGTACTTACTATTGATAAAAAAATTAGGCCATGGCTTAATTAAAATGTACCACGAAGTAAGTTTTCTTAGAAGTATAATGTATATATAACGATAAGTAACTTTCATAATAGGAGTGTAATCTTTAGGAATACCGATATTTAATATTAATTAGAGTTACTATTTGTTGTTTTAAATCAACTTATGATTAAATACATATAAATGTATTTAATGAAAAATATTTTGTGGTTCCACGGCGTCATTTTGGATAATTTGAATACGAGTTTTTAACACAAGAATATATAGATTTTTCTGGATCCTACAGAGTTCTTAAAAACCTGATTGCATCGCTGAAGCAATGGTACGAGTACTCGCGTTGCTAACAAAGGTCCCAGGTTCGATCACCCTGAGTTTACGAAGACTTACCGCCGAGCAAAGAAATAACGCCGTGTAGAAGCTATAAGAGGTAAAGTGTCTGTTACGACAACAGCGCGCTTACATCTTATATTATATCATCACTTACCATCAAGTTGTGTCAATGACTTCTGTTTTTCTACGGCTCTCCACATTCCTGATTTTTTAGCTTAAATACAGTAAAACAAAAAGTATTTAGCAGCAATACTCCATTGTCGGTCATAGGCCACCTCAATCATGGAAGAAAAGGTTTTCAGGGTATAGAATCATCACGCAGCTTCAATGCGAGTTGGTAAGCTGTACAGCCCATAATTCCGAAGCATGCAGGTTTTCTCACGAGACTCTACAGTAAAAGAGTTATGTATTTAAAGGATATAAATAGTAATAGGGCGTAAAAATAAATTGGAGCTTAAAAGCGCCATTATTGCGAATTGAATAGTATTGCTCGCGTATTACTTTAGCAAAAGCAGTTAAATAAAACCGTTACATGAATTTTATAAATTGCTCAAATCCAGACTGGTGAGTTACGAGTATTCTCTTAATAATAAATTAATAATAATGAATTCATTGAAATTTTAGCAAGAGTTAAAATATAATTTGGTCAATTAAAATTTTTTAAATTATTTAAAAAAAAAATTATTTATAAAAACACACATATATATGTATTTATAACACTTTGTCATTACTTTGTTGCATGATAACTAAAGAATTGTGTGAAGAAGCCCTAGAGTTGTGAGACGACGCGGTGAACTTGACCTTCTTGGAACTTTTGGTTTACTAGATCTGCAATATACGAAAAAAACATATCATGAATTCTTAATAAATTTTCCTTTTCTTACACTTCCAGTTTAATCCAAAGGTTCAAATCCTTAATCCAAAGGTTGCCTGTTAAGAGATTGCTTATGCAATACGTAAACTACTAATAAAGTTTTCCTGAAATATTTTTTTGTGTCTGTTTTTTGTTGTGTGCGTGTGTGCAACAAAGTATTTATCTATCTATCATATACACTAAAATACTCTAGATAATAAAAATGTACATTACTTATCGTAAATACGAGACATGCTTTCTATAATAACATACATACACAGCATCACGCCTCAATCTTATAGGCGTAGGCAGAGGTCATGTCCTTCCATTTGCCACGATACTTGCATATCTCCTTCGCTTCTTTCATTCTCATTAAACCTTTCATACAAGTTCGTCGCGTTAGATTACTCTTTATCTTGCCTTTATTTTAAATTTCCTGCATACGTTCGACTTGGTCTTCACCTTCCGACTTACTATTCTTGACTCATAAATCCTTTTTGTTAGTCTCCTTTCATTCATTCTCTCTACGTGGCCAATCCAACCATCCAGCCAGCCAACCAGCGTTTTTTATGCTGGGAAATGCATTCACGGGCCTCAACCGAACAGTTCAAATGTCCAGTCGTGATTAGCATATTCGGTGACAGCCATGAGATCCTGGGTTCGAGTCCCGGGTCGGGCGCATTCAAAAATCGATATTAAGTTTTCAATTAAGAATTTCTCAATATTTACACAAAGTCGGAAATCACGCATTGGATTTCGTGGAAATCATAAGGATCCAGATTCAACACTGTACCCAATTGTTCAGATAACAATAACTGTACAAAAAAAACATTCCGAATGTCGATACAAGTAAGATAAGGTAAGTAAAACGAGTCACACTGCTAAATCTCCTCCCACTACTCCTGTAAGTTAAACTCGATAAGTAATAGAAGAAACCAATATTTTTATATTTACTAACAACTTTAATTATAGACAAGGTATTGAAGAGAAAATCGTTGATTATAAATAAAGTGTTAACGTGTCTAGTTCAAATATATACAAATGAAATCTTCAAAAGTGCCCATGAAAACACAAACAGACATATATCAGTGTGTTTATTGTCCTTCACCTTAAAATATATTGATGACTTGAATGACAGCACACATTAAATCTGTGACAAAATTAAGCAATAAATGTTGAATTTTATTACGTCGCTCTAATTCGACTCGAGCAACTCTAAAAATATACAGATTTCTTAACTGTTAACGTGAAACATTCGGTATGTGTGTACATTGATTTAAATAAACATCCCATATCTTTACAATTTTATGTTTTTTCTTTGAAAATATTTTAAACACCAAGTAAATAATTAGCATTTGTAAGTTGTATTGCTCTTAATAGTATTAAATAACATGAAAAAATATAAGTACATTTCAACGCTATCTAGGAGGAACTTCTTATAATCATTAAAAAGAAAGAATAAGATACGATACGATGCTGTGTAGAAACCATAAGAGGTGAATTGTTTCTTACTGTATCATCACTTACCATTATGTGTGATATCGGTCAAGCGCTCACTTGTGAGCAATAAAAAAAACCTTTAACGTGAGCTTTAATTGGATGGCACTGTTAATTTTTTTTTTCAAATATTATTATAAATTAAATTTATAATTTAATATATGAATAAAGCAATCTGTATTACCATTAAGTGTTATACACTACTTGTATGACTTTAGCGAATACATAAAAACGATTGAAAATTTTTACAAGATATTTATATAGGAAAAGTGAAATAATATTAGAAATTAGAAAACGCAACAATTTGTAATAAAAGGTAAACTATATTATTAATTAAAAGACAACCAATACGAGTCATGCTATGTTCAGCTATTTCTGAGATTAGCTTAGACAGAATGACAAAACCCTTAATTACTTTTTTGCTATAAGTCTCAACTAATCATTCATAGGTGTTATTGAAAATAGCTGTCATAAATACATATCAAAATATTTGTTCATATATTGTGTCATGTAAAAGGGAAAGAAAGTTGAGATGGTAGAGCAGGTACGATAATATGAAAGTTTTGTAATTGAACATGAAATAATAATTTATCTCTTAACTTTATACATCACCCAATGAAAACTTGAAAATTACTGTTTTTAAGTATACATACATCAAAATATGATACAAGCTTTTATTATGGCAAAACCTATCAGAAAAATAGTATAGCAAATGTAAAAATAACACACAGTTTTCACTCACATATTTGATAAATTGCTTGGAATCGACATCTTATATACAATCTTAATATGACCACACATCAAGTAAGCGAATATCTGACTCCTGACTAGATTCCTGTATTTTGATAGAAAAACCAAAGATTTAAATAAAATTGTACAATTAAGTCGGTCTAGAATCAAATCTCCCATGTATAAACATGATTGATTAAAATCACAAAACTTTACAATCATCATGAATTACTATAGAAACATCCATCTGTTAATTCACGAAAGTTATATTAATGCGACAAAATGTAGCCTAATACCCAACACTAAAGTTCACTTGTCTATTTGTAAACAAGGATTTATTAATTATAATATTTGTTTTAACTGTTTTAGTAACAAAACATAGGAGAGAGACACGAACAGACTTATAATCCTAATTATAATATTAGTATATCAGTCATCAAGTATATTAAGCAACATATCAAACGTGTACTTCTACGAACTGCCTTATCGTGTTACGAGAAATGATACAGCAAAGTATTTATTGGAATGGAGAATTTTTTGTTATCATTTCCGGGTTATATTAAAGTAAAATTAATTTCTTTTAATTTTAAATTACGCAAACGGCTTCATAATTATATTTTATATTAAACTGTCATAAAGTTCATCTTAACTTTAAAGAAATACTGTGGTTTTGAAAGTTTTGATAAGCGATAACAAAAACCTGGGTTTGATCTATGAAAGTATTATCAAAACACCAGCTAACATTATTTAACAACTTTTATTCTTTTCACTATTTAAATATACACAACTTGCACTCTACCAATAATTACTTCTTTGTTTGAATATATACAATTCCATACTACTTCTTTTAAAACAACTACTTAGCTAAACACAGCTCGAAAGACTATATTCATACTGTTATTCCGCTTGTTAAAATTACCTCGTATTGCAAACATTTTGTAAGGTTACACCATGATTTTTGGTACTTTAAAGTGTTGCCTCTAAATAACTCCCAACATTTCAGAGTTATCAATTTTGACACCCATTGCCTCATTGGTCTAGTGGTTAGCATGTTCGACTACAGACACGAGGTCCTGGGTTCAAGTCCCGGGTAGGGCCAATTCGAAATCGATATTGAGTTTTCTATTAAGATTTACTCAATATTTGCCTGAAGCTGGGAAGTTGGCAGTGTGATCGCCGTGCCTCGGAGTGCACGTAAAGCCGTCGGTCCTGCGCCTGATCTCGTCGAATTGCTGTCACGTCGCACTATAAGAGTGAAGGAATAGAGAGTACATTTGTGTACTATGCCTGCCAATCCGTAGTGGAGCAGCATGGTGGGTCTATGCTCTTAACACCCTCTCTCATATGAGTGAGGAGGCCTGTGCCCCTCAATGGGACGTTAATGGGCTGCCGCTTACCTTACTTACCAGTCTTGTCACCCAACTATCTATAGTCTAACGAAAGGAATGCATATAGCTTTTTTTTGTTGATGGTGAGTGATTATACAATCTAAGATGGAAGCGAGCTATCTTGGCAAGAGTTACTTTACCTTTTATGTTTTTAACACAGCATCATATCTGAACACAATTCTTTGTTTGTATTGTGGCATGTTTTTGCTTGAAAGGTAACTATTAGCTATGTCCAATAGACAAGCTTCAGACAAATTAAATAAATCAAATTCCTAAATTTGTCCTGGCGTTAATCGAACCTAAGACCTCTGCTCTGCAAAACAAGTACTCGCACTATTGTGCCAGCCTTTAAATAAAACACTGCAGTAGTTAATAAACACGTCTTCATACTTAAAAACAACTCTTATTTATCGAAGTTTGATAACAAGATAATAGACTTAACCGAACAAATACCGCTCTATAATATAACCATCAATTTCACTTAACAAACAGTGCCGTTCCCAAACTTTTAAACATTGCACAAGTTTAAACCGTAATGTCTTAATAACTGTAGTTTATCTCAATATGGTTCCACGTTGTGGGAGTTTTAATTAAGTAAATTGCTTTATCTTTAGCCAGAGACAATGGGAGCATTATGGGGGAGAATTTTATTAACGCGTGCGATCTGTATCGACATACGGGTGGTCGTTTTATTTAACAAATAGGATTGATTTGTTTGATTTTATAATATTTTTAAGTAACACATTTTTAAGTCAATCCTTTTGTGTACTTTATGTTGGTTTTGAATGAGACTGAGTCATCACGTTCGGCTACGTAACCCCTGTTCAAATGAAATCAGCTCTCATCAACTATATCTTAATTAGTTATTCGATATAATATTATTGACAATATGCATAAATAATTATAACTATAAACATATAATGTGAATATAAAACAAAAGAAACATTTAAATTACGTGATATTAATTTGACTTTGACGAAGTTTTCACTTCTCTTGTGTGTTCTTAAGCACAAATATATTTTTTTAAGTTACTGTCCTCACTTACAGAGGTCATATGCTAGACATAGTTTCATTAAAGGGAGGCTTTGATCGTTCCCTTTAAGTTATTTTATAATGAATGGCATGTTTTTACTCTCGTAAATATAGAACCACATGAATGTGTTTTTTTAAGCCCGACAAAATCATAATTTATCAAGTCATAAATGTAACTAAATCAGTTTTCCAAATGCTAATTAATGTAGATATTGTGCATAAATTTACCGTTGGCGTAAAATCAAAATGATAAATTAAAAAGTTATTTAGGGTATAAGTAAATTGCTTATTACCAGATTCAGTAGAAGTGTATTATCACTTAACATCAGGTGAGATAATAGTCAAGCTCTAATTTGTCAGCATTATTAAAAAATTACTGTGTATCAGTAAAAATTACATACTGTAGAAATCTATTTAACAACTTATAAATGTCGAAAACAGATTTTCTTTCTACGCAAATTTCCATGGAAGTCAAAATGTTTTTATTCAGTTTTATATACGCCAACCTTCTCTATTTCTACCTACCTTCTCTCTCTTTTCTATAATGGCCTCCCTAATCGCAGGGATATCTAGGAGAGACCGATATTTAGCGATAAGCCCGCCTAATTGAACGCTAGATGCAATTTAGTTTCTTTTATTTATTGTTAATTTAACAAGCTTAATTTCCTTTGTGACTATGCCGTTCTGTATGTGCTGCTTAACTTATAACTTAGAAAAGTTACAAAGAGAACCTCAATATTTTAATTATAGAACTCAATTCTATCGATCTAGTTAATGTTAAGTTACTGTATTTTTCTTTTTGGTCGTGTCAAATAAAGTATACATCTATCTATACCATCACAATTGTAAAAAAGAGGTTAAACTAGTTCCAGCCTTACACCCGCATTAAAGTCTGATTTTTTATGTACATAGGGGTTAAAAACAAAAAGTAGGGCCTTTCACTAGGCGGATTTAGATAGGCAGTCTTGTTCACACGTTCTTTAACACCTATGAATAAGAAATATGAACCTTTACAACAGAACTTAATCGTTCTTTCGTATATCTCTGTTCTTTCATGGGATCATAATCATCACAGACAATAGTTTCGATTACAGTTTATTTTGTATTAGTAATTTTTGTTTCCAAATTGGTATCAACTTTCGGAATTGAAGTACTTTTAAACAATTTTTCATTCTATCTTTTGCTTATTTGATATGAAATAAGTAATAAAAAAATACAGTATTTTCTTAGCCCATGACTAATATTTGTATAACAGGCCACACTTCTACAAAAAACACTACACAGGATATTTTTCAAATGCAGTTATAGTTAAAGGGATGAAATCATGATGGGTCATTGATTTCTAAAGCCCAAACGCAGGGGTGTAGTGCGAAGTCTTATAACGTAGCGTTTACCCTCAAATTGGAACAAATCTAATTCCAATTAGTAACTTTCTGATGGTATTTTGAAATAAAATGTACTTCCCCTAACACTTTTTGGTGTTATATGTTAGGGCAATAGCTTTCGCCGTTGTGTTACGCCGGTTTGAGTTTAATTTAGCTAATTCTAGACATATATTATAACTGATTCTCCGCTATAAACCATCTTAATGATGTTTGCAAAACGAGGCATATTAGAAAGGTAATAATGCAAACATGATATGGACCATTAAACTAATCGTAATGGACTTGAAATAAGTTAATGATCTCTTTCAAAACATAAGTTAAATAGAATGGATTTCTCTATTTTCCCCCTAGATCGGAGTCTACGAATACCAGCCAAGAACAGCCAATATTTATAAAAAAGACACATTTATTTACTAATCGAGCTAATTAAAACAGCTGATCTTAATACACGGTCAACGGATCCTGTAATCTTAGTAGGAAATGTAACGTGCTATTTAATCTCGAATATATATTAGATAGACTTCCTCATTGGCCTAGTGGTTAGCATGTTCAGCCACAGTCATGAGGTCCTGTGTTCAAGTCACGGGTCGGGCCAATTCAAAAATTGATATTGATTTTTCTAATAAGATTTTCTCAATATTTGCCCGGAGTTGGGAAGTTGGCAGTATGCTTTATCCCCGTTCTTCGGAGATCACGTTAAGCCGTCGGTGCTGCGCCTGATCTTTCTCTGATCGGATTTCCGTCACATCGGACTATGAGAGTGAAGGAATAGAGAGTGCACTTGTGTACTATACCTGCCAACTCGCAGTGGAGAAGCGTGATTGTTCTATGTCCTAATAACCCCTTCTCCTATGAGTGAGGAGTGCCTGTGCGAGTGGGACGTAAATGGGCTGATGTTTACCTTTATCATATATATTAGATACAATTCTAAAAAAACATATTACTTTATAGGAGGAAAAATGCAAGAAATAAATGAAATTGAAAAGTAATTAATGTAAAAATCATAGAAAAGTATTAAAGACCTAAAAGTCGTTAGAAATAAATATGAGTTCAGAAACTTCCGCATTTGTTAACGATTTACGCGTGTAGTTAGAGCTTAATGTGATTTTTTTAATGAAATAAAAAGAGATTTGTTTGCTTATGTACATATGAAATTACAGTTCAACTACTATAGGGTCTATAAACCGTAATCGCGCGTAATTTGTATATTTAGCGATCCAAAGGTCTTATTATAAGCTATAAACGGTACTTTGCAAATTGACCGGAGCAATCTATGTGCCCATGTTAGTGTTTAAGCTAGGGTTGACAACGATAGAGATTCTATCTATTGCTATTCTTACTGTTTGGTCGTATTCCCCCTTTGAAGGCTAGCAGCAGTCCTGGATTCCGTTCCCGGCAGGACGTTGTTATATCTATCCGAGTATGATATGGGAGGAAACTTTGGCCATGGCTTGTAACCTTGTTATCACCCTACCAACAAATACGTAACGCCAAGCAAAAATTTTCGTACCAATACGATGTTGTGTAGAAGCTGAATGGGATAAATTATCTTTTAAAGGGTTAGAGCGTTTCTATTTTGGACTGTATTGGCATTCAATTTATTTTGCTTCATGCTCTATCTATCGAAAACTCACGTAATATGTATTTTTATGTATAGAGTTTAAGAAGGCAGCAGTAGGAGTTGTCTTTATTTTTTTATATTACTTTCTGTAATCATGGTGAATATCGCAAGTACGAAATAAAATATTTACGTAATCCTTTCTAATTATCACAGATACTCTTGAAAATGCGAACCTAAAGTTTTCAGAGTTAAGCAGACTTATCTGTAGTTTTAACTGATATTATACATCAAAATAACTATAAAGCTTCATAGTTGAATTTGGATTGAACTTTTTGATCTACATAGTACGACCAGAAGATTCATAAAGTTTGTTAGAAGTTAACTGTCGTGTGTCCAACCCTATGCTCAATGTGTAATTTATACAAATAAAAGCCAACCTTCTTTTACATTGTCGTTAAAATACTGATTGTTGTTTTTGATTTATTTGCTTACATTTGATCATAAATCGTCAATTATACTAGAGTATGGTAAAAAGCTCAGAGGCATGAAATAAGACTAATAACTACATGCAACTTTCTGTGAATCTAATATGAAAAAAGTGTTAAAATCTTTTGGATTGCCCTAATTTTGAAATAATGAAGAGCGTTTGATTGACTGTTCTCAATTCGTATAAAAAAGCATTTTATATAATGTGTTTATTAATGTAGAATGAATATAAATTGTAAAATTTAGAAATAAGGAAAAAAACAGTTTTACTCTGTTTATCGAATTAGAAATAACATCAACTTTTATTATACATAATAAAATAGCATTAGCTGTAACTTTTCAATAATATTAAAGATCTTTTATTGTCCTGTTGTGCAACTGATTAGTTCTCTACTAGAAAAAGAATGTTTAAAGAAGCAACTTGTTTCTGCCTAGATATAATTAAGGTCACAATTACGTGGATCAAAAAGGTTACATAACAATCTTGTAAGATTCCCAGCAAACAAACTTGATCTAGTCAAGCCAGTATCATTCCACTTGGTCAAGGTCTAGAGCGCTTCTTAGGCTACGTACAAACTCGACTATTTATAGAAGCATAATAAAGTTGGAGGATTTTTGTATTAAATTTAACTGCCTTTATAGGGTTTCTAAACTCATATGTTTTATTGGGCACGCAGATATCTTTACATATCAACGTTGAAAGTCGTAGTAAATACGTTGTGGGAGACTAAACCCCTTCTAAGCGACTGAACCGATTTTGGTGAAATGACATTCATTTTCTCCATCCCGTAGTAATCCACGAAAATGAGATCTACACCGGGCATAAACATTAGTGTACTATTAAGATAGAAAGCCCAAGTGGACAGGGAATTCACTTCAACATCGAAGGAAGTAAGAATGTTTAAGTCCTTCAAATTGCATCAACTATGGTCAAGAAACTGCCTTAAAGCAGGTTAAAAGTAATTAATTTTGCTATTGACTACAAAGCTTTTTGCTCTGGTCTCTATATGAGATTAGATGTCATGATCAAAAATCCATCATGAGAGCATAACTATTTGTCAGCAATCAATAAAATTTCAATGAGTCTTGTAATGTAATAATAAGTCTTTAAAATAATGTTTTTTTATTGATAATAGATTAGCGCTTGTCTCTAATCTTACATAGCATTTCGCCTCATTCCCTTAGGGGTAGGCAGAGACCACCTTTCACTCTTTTTTATTGCTGCCAGTTCAGCGCTTGACTGTGATCTCACCTGATGGTAAGTAATGATACAGTCTAAGATGGAAGCGCGCTTATCTGGTAAGAGGCGATATACCTCTTATGGTTTCTACACAGCATCGTACGGGAACACAAATCTCTTTGTTTGGCGGTACGTCTTTGCTGGTAGTAACACTTGCCAGGATTCTTGTATATCTCCTTCGCTTCTTTTATTCTCATTAAACCTTTCATACAAGTTCGTCGGTTTAGAGTACTTTTGACCTGGCCCTTATTTAAAATGTCCTAGATTTGGTCCAGGAACGTTCGCCTTAGTCTTCTCCTTCCAACTTTCACATTGACTCATAAATCCTTTTTGTCAGTCTCCTTTTATTCATTTTCTGTACATGCCCAAACCATCTAAGCATACCTTTCCCAATTTTAGTCACTACATATTCTATTATACCACAACGTTCTTATTTGATGGTAAGTGATGAAACTGTCTAAGATGGAAGCGCGCTAACCTGGTAAAAGGTAATGTACCTCGTATGGTATCTACAAAGCAATTTCCTAGACATACCCTATAAGGAATTGATTCCAGTATCTTTGAAATCAAAACGAATGCGACCTTTATGACGCTTTTAAAATTTGAAAACCCGGTAATTTACTACAAATACTGACTGCTATTGATAAATATTATTCACGTATAAATATTTCATTGCGTTCCTTGTCAAACAAAACAGGAAGTCGAATCACAAACAATATTTGATGTATCAAACGATTGCGCAACCAGAGAAACTTGTTTTATTGCTTATTTTTATGCAACAGTTCTGTATCCATCATGGAATTCAAATGGCATTTCATGCCAAAACTGATAAGCCTACGAGATATGCCTTGGAATAGTAATGAGATACTGCCTTATTCAAATTAATACCGAATTATTTTAAGACTATTTAATTAACGACAGTTATTTTAATAGCAATTGTGTTTTAAGTAGTTTATTCTCTTTTTAAAAATATACTTGATTATTTATTCCAATCATTCGCTGTGATTTTCGCCGTAGGAAAACATCTTGAGAGAAGCTGTATATACCATGAATATTCTAGGGTAGTCTGCCAACCTAGTGGAACAGCGTAGTGGGTCTATGCGCTAAAGAGAGAAATAAAAAAAATTGTACTAATTAACTGAAATGCAAGTGAATTGAAGTGTTTGCAAATGAATTACAATATTATTTCCCATATTCCAAAGTAACTCATTGGGTTACTAATAGTTCAATCCAGTGGTCAGCTTGTTTGACTACAAGTTATGAGATCCTGGATTCAAGTTCCGAGTCGGATCAATAAAAAATTAATATCACAGTTTCTATTAAGAATTTCTCATTGCCCTATTTAGAAGGAATAGAAAGTGCGCATGTTTTTACTTGAGCCGCATTATATCCTCTCCGAAAATGGCTGATTTCTATTAGAGGTTGGTTACCAAGGCTAAAATACTAGGTTATCCTATTTTAAATAGTTACTAAATGATACTGTAATCCTGTTTTTTTAATATAACGATATCACATTCCTAAAACATAATAACAGGTTTTATTCGATTTTACAATATAATTAAAGAAATCAATTACAAAATATAATTAAAGAATTAAAAACTTTCTTAAATCTTTTGTAATGTATTGATAGGCTCATTTTTCTTATAGAGGTACAAGGTCCAATTCGCGGCGGATAAAATTGAGCACATTATATTCTCAATTACCTCATTGGTCTAGTGGTTAGTATGTTCGACTACAGACATGAGGTCCTGGGTTCGAGTCCCGGGTCGGGCCAATTAAAAAATCGGTATTGAGTGCCTCGGAGAACACGTTAAGCCGTCGGTCCTGCGCCTGATCTCTCCCCGGTCGTGTCGGATTCCCGTCACATCGGACTATGAGAGTGAAAGAATAGAGAGTGCACTACTACATGTACTATGCCTGCCAATCCGCAGTGGAGCAGCGTGGTGGGTCTATGCTGTAAAAACCCTCTCTCATATGAGTGAGGAGGCCTGCGCCCAGCTGTGGGACGTTAATGGGCTGTTACTTACTTACTATATAAAAGCCAAGAAGGGAAAAATAACACGTCTTATTGTTTTAGCTCGTTACTATCTGAGACTGAACTATCTATTAAGTTACAGTACAAAAACATGTAACCATCACTTTAATTCAGTTAATGGTATAGAATAATTGTGTTATTCAATGAAATTTTAAAATTTTTGCACGAATTATCAGTAAATTAGTCATAGATTTATTAATCCACAGCTTTATATATGCTACTGCAATATAATAACGTGATACAATTCGAAACAACACGAAGCATTTAAGATGAGATAAAGAAGACATATAACTATATAGGTCCTGCTATAAATTGTAAAATAATCGTAAATTTTACAATAAATTCAAAATATGAAATTGGTTGCTGAAATATCGCTATAATAAGTAGCAAGCAATTAATCAATGATATATTATAGTTTATAAACACATTTATTGTTTCTCACAGCAATAAAATGCATGCATTCACATTTCACGCGGCTGTCCATTGATTTTAATTGCTGACATTTATATAATTGCTTCATTGGAAGCGACTTTCCCGTTGAAAGCCTGTCGATTCTAATGTGCCCAATAAAGATTATAATGTCCCGGCCATTGTGTCTGACGTTTAATATTAATTAACTGAAGTTTGATCTTTAATTAGCCGAAGTTTTATGTAAATGGATAGGCGGGGCAATCTTTATCTCTAGTTCTTAAACAATCATTAGGACGTTTGTCAATCTAGCGGAACTGGTTTCGTTAAATGCTTTATCTTGTTTCGTTTTGACGATAAAATGTTTTATTTCAATTTTATCTGAGTAATCTGAGCTCTACTTTATGACAATTTACTTACATTGCTTGTATGTTTGCGGAAGTAATGAATTTTCTGTACATTTTATTTAATTTGATATACGTATATTTGTTGTTTGATAGTTAATTTTGAAGTCATGATAAAATATAAATGAAATCGCACTATCCGATTATATAGATACTCACACGAAGTATGTTTCTTTATAAAAGACTAGCAATGCTCCGCGATTTTAACCCACGTAGTTATTGATCTGGAGGCAATGGAAACTACTAAGTCAGCCCTATTCTTTTAAATATCTGTTGAATGGCATGTCCTATTTTAATAATTTAAAAAGTATTTTACAGGTATTGAAACGGCCTTTACTAAAATATCATTTAATATGATAAGAATTAATACAGAGGTGTGAATAATATGGTTTGATTATTGTCGGCATATTTATTATTTTATAACATGTAATAAAGTAGTTGTAGTGGCATAACTACAGTGCTTAAATATATGATGTCCTAGACTTTTTTGTAGATATTAAAACGGTCTATAATATTGTAGAACATTTTTTTGTTCTGTCATCAATAGTTATTAGATTCCAGATTATCTCACCAGTGTCAAGTTATTGGAGAAGACACGAAGGAAATTGTTCGGTTTAATTTTAAAACTCAAAGATCGCGGTTGTTCGACTTCATCTATTGAACTCTGTGGTTGGCTGTCGAACTGACAAGTGCTAAAATCACCTGTTCCCTTTAAATTTTATCTAAATAATTCATAAAACCTACGAAATTACTACACTTTTTATTTGTAATTAGAAATTTTTATATATAACTGTTTAAAAAGTTGATAGTTTACCCTTTTGAAAGATTTAATAGTGAATTTTGGAACAGAGAAAAAAAAAAGGAATTGTTATCTCGGCACACGCCTTGACATATTTTTTGTGACAATTTTTTCCACACCTTGGGTTACATTAAGACATTTTTATTAAGGATCCCTATTTTTTGAGAAAGTAATATAGCCTGTGTTACTCAGTGAATATGCGGCTTACTAATGGTGGAAAAATATTTGAAATCGGTCTAGTAGACATAAAAAAACACATATGTTTCCTCTTTATAATATTAGCTTAGTTTGTTAACATATGATAAGTGTTTAGTTGGCATAATACCTACTTGTTCATTTCTTTTTCTATATATCATTTTATGTTAGGACTCTTTACATTTTTGATTATAAATAAAAACCTGAGAATAGAAAACGCTGA
Organism: Elymnias hypermnestra; assembly: GCA_015832385.1. Classification (NCBI taxonomy): domain Eukaryota; kingdom Metazoa; phylum Arthropoda; class Insecta; order Lepidoptera; family Nymphalidae; genus Elymnias; species Elymnias hypermnestra. Next base: position 5,714,493 of record JACTOM010000934.1, on the reverse strand, counting down.
TGACTTCACCAATAAAGTCATTAATGTCTTGTTTGTAAACATCAATAATTCATACTAAATTAAATTATAATACACAAAATCCAATTCAATTTGTATTGGCTTATATTATGGTCATTACGGTATACGAATATTTCTTATTAACATTAGGTAAATGCTTCAGACGTTCATTAGCGGAATTTATATGGAAATTGATAATTTGCACCTCGTATTTAGTTCTAAGGTATGCAAATGCGTTGCATTAGGTTTCATAATTACTACATGTACTAACGTTCACTTCTCTGAATAGGATAAGGAATAGTATTTAGAGTGCAATAGCAAATTTACATTCCCTTCGATCTACATATTGAATGTTAAGGCTTTACATTATTCTATTAGATTTTTTTCAAACATCAAATATCGTATAAAATATTTGAACTAGAATGGATAAATAAAATGGCATTTTATCAACGAACTGAACATATAGGGTCATGTTAAGTGTCTGCATAGTTAAGTGTCTGTCTATGGTTAAAAAAAATTGAAAACACGAGATGATATCAGTTTGTTATAGGTTTTTTTTAAACCAGAGCACAAAGGAAACCGCATAAGTTTACTTTTGACAATTCATAAGAGCCTGCACAATTTTTGACGAACATAATTATCAATTTAATAAATTTGAATAATAATTTGAATAAAAGAAATTGTATTTTATCAAGTGGCACACAATAAAAGTTTAAAATGTGTATTTTAACTTGAGGCTTTAATAAAAGGAATTTTATTAACGATTGAACATTTGAACAGGATCCAATGTAACCTAAATATAAAGATCCTTAATAAATAATAATTAATATTAAAAAATAAATCCGTAAATCTCGTTTTAAAGAATAATGCGAATTCCTCCGGGTTTGCCCGTAGGAGCTAATAGAAAATATAACATTATATTACGAATCCAGTACTTTATAATCCTCACATATTGCTTGTTTTCACACTCTAATATTAATGTACGATTAATAATGGTATTAATGAACGACTTAAAGTTGCGAGGGTTTTTTGCGCCCTGTCTTGAGAAGATCTTATATTTACCATTATTATTACAATGTTATATTATTTTATTATATTTAAATAATAGTAATTCGTCTACTCCTACGCTTTTTTAAGCAATCTTTTTATTCAAATTATAGAAAGCATTCATCCTTTCAATGATTATCACATATTTTCTAAATTTTATTCCACAATACAATAGTATATCATGTTTTGACAGGTACAGATTCATTTAATTATTCAAAAATTAGTCAGTGTTGTAAGATGGTAATTAGCATGGTTTTTATATCATTAAAACCTTAATCCTACTTACTTTTGTTAAGACTCGATGGTTATTTTAAGAGCGAATTTAACGAATTCTCTTTTTGACTTATAGTTTTTGGCTACGTTCGTTGTACTATTGGAAAGTATTTAAATTGACCAATATAATTTATTTATCATTATCGAAATAAACAATAAATGTACTGTTGTGAAATATTTGATAAAGTGCCTCAATAGAATGTATAACAAGTAAAATTATGTATGTGTCATGATACTAGTTTTTGTATTCTCTAAGTTCAGCGACGCGAATGATTACGTTGCGGTAGGCAGGCTGGCGGAGCTTGTTCGTAGAGTACGACAGTTGATATTAAGTGTATTAAGTAAGCGTTAATAAAGTATTAATGTATTTATTTGAATGTTTAATAGAAATGTATGGATAAATCATGATTAACAGAATTATACGTATGAATAAAATAATATGTGTCTACACTTCTTTGTTACAAAACCTCATTGTTACACTTGGTAACGCGAATATTTTGTAAGTCCCTTCAGTATTATTATATCGCTGTTACACTATACATATGGAGAGCGTGAACTTATAGAAGGCTTTGTTAAAATACCTTATTGTTTTGTTTATATCTTGACAAATTAGAGACGGTATCCCGCAAATCGGTACGCCCAGGCTCGTTCTACATTTAACAGGAACTAGCTCTCTAATTTTAGACAATAACCGAATTCCGGTGGTCATGGGATCATAAATTAAATTTTAAACAGAAACAGTCCATATGTCACCTCTTAAAAGCTCTTTCAAGTATAAAATAAACAATATTTAGCTACTGTTTCGCTATAGGTAAGCATATGTTAACAATAGGATTTGAAATTTCGTAACCCTATTGTGTTTTAAAGAACAAATGGAGTGAACACTGGTCTTACAATGAGTTTCGCTACTTGTCCAGCTTCCGTGGAATAGGATAATGGACAAGGGCCTTCTGTATGGCTTTGTCATTACGCCCCATGGGTTTTTAAACAATATTGAATTCCTGCGGAGATGGATTTTCAATACGAAATCATGGAGGACAATAAAAATTTTCGGACCGTAATTTACTTTCCAATCGAGTAATGTCTTTTATGGTATAATTTGAATAACACTTGTATTAAATTTAACCACAATTGTTTGTGGCCTAGTCTGATATTATTTCAGATTTTTTTTCTTTTGCTTATACATTAGTGCTTGAGGAAATAGTTCATATCGCACTCCATTGAGTCAGTAGTGAGTTCTTCTCAGAACTTTCGATATTTTAGATCTTAAAGTGTTTTAATATTATATATGTTTAAACAATGATATGAGAAAATTACTATAGATAACAATTCAAAATTTGGTGTCAATATATATAGTCTAAAATTTTAGTTGATAAGCGGTAGTTTATATCTTAATACTTTCTACACAACTTTGAACAGGCAAGCAATTTAGTTTTTGTTGGTTATTTATATAACCAATCTACACGTATAAAACAAAGTCGGGTTTGTAAATCAAATATTTGAATTGATTGATTTTATAATATATTACTTTTAAGTTTAAGCTTGCGATGCTTACTTTCAAGAAAACTCCTACATATATTTTGAAAATAAGTCCTCTTTTTTCCTTTAAGAATTAGGGGAGTTTGTTGGTAAATCTTTAATAAAAAAATTTGTTTGGCTGTTTTTATTAAATTAGGCTGAACCGAACATTCTCTAATTTCTTGGATCCGTCAAAAGCACGATAGAACGTAGCAACACTTGGAGGTTTTGCTATGTTTTAACTATTCTTATGATTGCTTCGAAATTTGGTATACTTCCATATATTTTCGGGATCGAGAACTACGTGTGTAATTCCCAAAGTTCAAATTTAAAAATATTTTATTCAAGTAGGCTTTTACAGAACTTTACTTATTGTCAAATTTATCTAATGTAAGAGGTAAAATCTATAGTTAGGGGACTTCCTTGGTGCCCTATTTTGAGAAGAGCCCAAAACAAACTTAGTCGGGTATCAGTTTTTGTCATCACCGTTACATTGTGAGTTTGTTTTTATTCTATAACGATAAGAGCAATCTATTCACTCCCACGTTTCTTAATCGTCCAAGTAATTCTTCAAATTCCTGTATAATTGTTCAATTAGCTTCTTTTAAATAGTTTTTATTTAGTGACTTCTCTAGAGTCGCGGGATACAGCTAGTCTGTAAATAACAGACTCATGATTGTTGGCTAAATATACATAGCGGATTCGAATACCGGACTAATCGATACCATACAAACATTCTAATCACTACTTCATCACTGATCATGTCAATTGAAGTAGATTCGATGACAGGTTTTATATTACACTTATATCGATGACAGGTTTGTATTTGACTCTGATCTCACGTAATGATAAGTCATTGTAATTCACGATGCTCTCTTATTTCAATCCAATAATACTTGTTAACTTTACGTTTTATGAGATCTACTCCGACTTAGTGATTGTATAATCTAAAGTTACTGGTTCCTACCCTCGTTGTTGTCGTTCTAGTAACATTAGAAAGACTGTTTTTAATGAGAGTCTACATCGCGAAGAGATCGCGTCTATGGCAGAGACACTGGAAAATCTCAATCCAATGCTCGATAACCTCATCAGAGCTTCTCGACAGGTGGGCCTAGAAATGAAGATAGATAGGACGAAAGCTATGCCCAATATCCATGTTCCACCCAACCCAGTCATCGTTTCTCGGAGATCTCGGCACTGGAAATCGTTTACGAGTACACATACTTGGGACAAATAGTCCAGCTAGGTACGTCCAATTTCGAGAAAGAGGTCAACCGCCGAATCCAACTTGATTGGGCTGCGTTCGTGAAATTCCGGAAGACATTTTCTTCCAATATCCCTTAGTGCCTGAAGACTAAAGTCTTCGAACAGTGGGTGTTGCCAGTGCTTACCTACGGATCGAAAACGTGGTCGCAAACTATGGGCCTTATTCAAAAGCTCAGAGTCACTCAGCGTGTGATTGAGAGGGCTATGCTCAGAGTTTCTCTACGCGATCAAATCAAAAATGAGGAGATCCGTAGCAGAACCAAAGTCACCGACATAGCCCTACGAATCGCGAACCTGAAGTGGCAATGGGCCGATCACATAGTCCGACGAACTGATGGCCGCTGGGGCCCGAAGGTGCTGGAATGGCGACCCCGCACCGGACGACGCAGTGTAGTTTCCTGCAACACCCACGAATTGGACCGACGATATAAGGAGGGTCGCCAGTAACTGCTAGAGCCAGGCGGCGCAAGATCGGGCCTTGTGGACATCATTTCGTGAGACCTATGTCCAGCAGTGTACGTCCATCAGTTGAAGCGACGACGACGATGACGTCGCGAAGGGTATGTACGTCATATAGGGTTAACGATGTCATTGGTTTTAAATTTGTTTTCGTCAAATGCTTTTTTTTTCTACAATAAAAGTCGCCTTAGTTAGTCCTTATAATCTCAGCTATCTGTTAGAGAAGTTCCTATAATAATCAATCCAGTTGTTTCCGAAAAGAATATACAAATGGATAAACAATTTAAAATAGATTTTTTGCTCCAAGTTGTTATTTTAAAACGTTATACTGACTCTCTTATCTTATTTATGTATATAGAATTGGTCGAAAACCATTGGTTATTCCCTTATTTATGAAACAAATAGAATATAAACAGTGTATGACGATATAGGCTGTACAAAATTAAATGTATTATAGTCTGACTCAATAGAGTCATTGGTCTGACTGCCTCATTGGTCTAGTGGTTAGCATGTTCGACTACAGACATGAGGTCCTGGGTTCGAGTCCCAGGTCGGGCCAATTCAAAATCGATATTGAGTTTTCTATTAAGATTTTCTCAATATTTGCCCGAAGTTGGGAAGTTGGCGGTGTGATCCACCCCCGTGCCTCGGAGAGCACGTTAAGCCGTCGGTCCTGCGCCTGATCTCTCTCCGGTCGTGTCGGATTTCCGTCACACCGGACTATGAGAGTGAAGGAATAGAGAGTGCACTTGTGTACTATGCCTGCCAATCCGCAGTGGAGCAGCGTGGTGGGTCTATGCTCTAAAAACCCTCTCTCATATGAGGGAGGAGGCCTGTGCCCAGCAGTGGGACGTTAATGGGCTGCTACTTACAATAGAGTATAATGCAATCTTAAGCCTAAAAATTCGACGCATTTTCGTCTTTGTAAATAAAGTGCGTGCGTACAAAGTATACATGAAACTTGAAGAAATGAAACTTCCTTGGCAAATTAATTTTTAATTCTTGTTTATATTTATACAAATGTAAAACTTTAGATTTCCGAGACTTAGAGAGGTGAAAAGGTAGATTTAACTGACATTAAAATATTAAAAGTGTCGGAAATTAATACAAATAAGTTATTGAAATCTCAAATGACGAATTGTCAGTTAAAATGTCACGTGGCATTTTGTGTTAGATATTTTTTATTAATTTTTGCTTGTGAATTTAAAATTTAGGAAGTGAAATATTTTTATTTTGATAGATTATGAATAATAGTATATTAAATTATTAAACGAGGAGTGGCAAATTAAATTCCACATGTAATTTGTGATTTTTAAAACTACCCATCCTTCAAACGCATAAAAAACGCTGCACATTTTCGTGACGCTAATCACGCATTTCATCCGTAAAATGACAATTCGATCCGATAAATAACTATTTTCCGCATATTTCCACGGGAAATGGAACCACGTGGAGGACACCTGAAACATCTAAGTAAGTAAAAAGTAAGTAGCAGCCCTTTAACGTCCCACTGCTGGGCACAGGCATCCTCACTCCGAGAGCGAGGGTTTTTAGAGCTTAGACCCACCATACTGCTCCACTGCGGATTGGCAGGCGTAGTACACAAGCGCACTCCCTATTCTTTTACTCTTATAGTCCGATGTGAAGGGAATCCGACACGACCAGAGAGAGATCAGGCGCAGGACCGACGGCTTAACGTGCTCTCTGAGGCACAAGGGTGGATCACACCGCCAACTTTGGAACTTCGGGCAAATATTGAGAAAATCTTAATAGAAAACTCAATATTGATTTTTGAATCATGTCTGTAGACGAACATGCTAACCCAATGAGGCAGACATTAGCACACATTTTTGAACATGTATATTTCATTGACATAACATAAAAATATGCTAACAATATTCAATCAGTTGCATTCTTAGCTTATTTTTCATCGCAATACAATTCTTAAATTTAAAAAGATTTTTTATGTAAAAAAATATGAAAATAAATATAACAATCAGGGTTATTACGTAGACAGAAATATAATACATGTATTCATATCACATTCAACATAATAGTGGGAATTAGAAAAAAACTGTCAGGTATATATAACCTTAGTGTATCGGGTATCAATACGCAATATCTATTGTGTCATACGATTCTGTATCTGTTGATAGAAAAACTGCTAAACTATACGTAAAATGCAATCGTATTTATTGTATTCGAACAATAAGTCCCGAACAATTCGTTTGTAACTTGAATAAAGATCATTATCGGAGTTTTGAACGTGCTTATCTATGTCACAGACAGAGCCGACCGTGGGTTTAAATGTACTCAGATGTTTATTTCTCTCTCTCAATTACCTTTCAAGTAATTGATTAGGCCTGTTAACAGTTATTGTATTAATAATGCGCTTCGTTAACTTACTGGAGTTTGTAATTCATTGTGACATAGCTTTTTTATTTTTTAATTGATTTGTGATTACATCTTGCTCAATATTTAATTATGTTCGGTCGGTTTATAGTATTTCAATTAGAATCAGTAGTGCTGTTTCTGATTATTTCTTTTTATTACTGAGAGTTTAATATCACCTGATAGTAAGTGATAATACGGTATAAGAGCAAACCCTGCTGATATGGTAAAGGTTTCTATACAGCATTGTTTTGTAACGATAATAATATTTGCATGGCAGCACGTCTTTCCTCAAAAGATGGCAAAGCCACCAGTAAAGAATTAGATAATTCAGAAAATGCAATTTCATCAACAACACTTTAAATGTTTTCGCACCAAACAAATCTAGGACTATTCATATGTATGTGGACATTTATTAACGGACACTTCTTACTTTAAATTCTCTAAACTCTAACTCTAGAGTTGCCTGGTAGAAATCGCTAATAAGCTATAAAGTCGCCTAATTGTGCATTGAGCTTAAGTATTGTCTGTATTGTTAAATTTTTGCAGTGTACAAGAATATTACATCAGTCTATCTATTTGCATCAATCAACAGATCAGTAAAGACTTAACAACAGTTAACATATTAGAAAAACATCTGATATATTTGGAAGTACACTGCCAATAGTTAAAAAGAACAGTGCACTTAGTTTTTTTTTCGATCATAAGTTATATTCATCTACAATATTTGCTTAATAACGTTTCTCTACAGCAAATAGTTTGTCTATTTTGATTAGGTTTGTTTTATGTGGTGATTTTGTTTTATAGTTCAGCAACATTCTCTTCATTTAGAATTTTGTTGTTGTTTCCCATAATTATATCGTTTTATACCTTGTCTTAAAGAATATATAAGTTGTGTTAATGTGCCTACTAAGAAGTTCTGTTAGAAGCCAAATAAATAAACTTTCCCAAATTTCTCCAAAGACGCAGCCTAATCCTCTGTTAGCGAAGCACCAGTACTCCAGTTTCTAGCGATTCTCTTTCGTACAATCGACTTTCGGAACCATTACTAGTTTTATTACCATCTAAATATGAATAAAGAATATTTACATTTTGAATGTGATTTATAATTTTATGCACGTGCACATGCATACTAATAACAAAAACGCGGTCAATTTACAAATAAATATCTCAAATTTCACTTTCAAATTTCGCTGCGTTGCGTTGGAAATTAACAACGTCCGTTTAATATTCCTAAACCGTTAACAGTTTTATTAAAAATACCATAAAATATATTGAATAGTTTTAACGTGTATCACAATGGCATGCCATTCGCACAAATTGCTATTCACAACAGAGCACACCAAAACGTTGGAGAGATTTGAACGTTTATATTGCTCCTAAAATTTTTACACTGATGGCTTTTGAAGTGTTAAATCGTTGCGTACACAAATTTGAAATATTAAAATATCTAAAAATATCGCACACGTTTATTTATTAAAATTTTATTTGTATTTCATGTATGTGCTATTCTCGAGTAAAATGTTTTACAACGTAGTATCCTTAGTCTTACAATATTAGCTACCTGCTAATGAAATCCCACGAAAATCAGACCAGCCGTTTGAGCGATTTTATTTGGACAAACAAGAAAAATAGACCAAACTGATTTAAATTAATGTTAAAAAATCAAGTAAATGAGTGAGGTTTTTTCTCCCTTATAATATCGGCCATTTAATGATAAAGATACCAAAACGTAGGATAAAAAAAGTGAGTAGCAGCCTATTAACGTGCCAGAGCTAGGCACAGGCCTCCTCACTCATTGGAGGGAGAGCATTTATGTTTGAAGAGATTTGACGGGAATCCGGAGAGATATCAGGCGCAGGACCGATGGCTTAAAGTGACTCGAACCCAGGACCTCATGTCTGTAGCTCAACATCAAACGTAAGCTAAACATTTATACTATGTATATATATATGTGTGTGTGTGTAGAGCTTCACTGTGATCTCACCTGATGGTAAGTGATGATACAGTCTAAGATGGAAGCGCGCTAATCTGGTAAAAGGCGATACACCCCTTATGTTTTCTACACAGCACCGTACTGTAACACAAATCTCTTTGTTTGGCGGTACGTCTTTGCTGGTAGGGTGGTAACTAGCCACGGCCGAAGCCTTCCACCAGACCAGACTCAGACAAATTAGACAATACAATTTCCTGAATTCGTCCTAATGGGGATCGAACCCGGGACCTCCGCTAGCAAAGCGAATACTCGTACCACTGCGCCAGCGTGACAGCCGAATGCCGGTATGTTTCTTTGTATCTATATATCACAAAAGGTTTTGTGATTTATGCTTATAAACGTTACAGACATGCAGATATTTTTTTCTTATAGTAGGGTGTGATTAACGATGGAAAGAGTTTAAGTTTTAGTATGTACATGGTTTCATTCAGCCGATAAGATCCTATAAATATCCCACTACTGGGCACAAGCTTTTTCACTCATGGGGGAATTCATACCCTTCTCTATTACGGATTGACAGGTTTCTCAAAATCTAGAAACTTTCCTGGGATATTTGGAAATCCTAGGAAAGGTTTATATCAAAACATGTTTTTCTTACGAAATGAAATTAAATGTGCCTGCCTAGAAGAGGAACCTGCGTACGGTGTCATAGACCTAACTACTACTATACCATCACAGTATACAGACAATTTAAAATGATACGGTGTCTGTGAATTTATTGAAACCGTGGGTGTGATTGATGTAGCGGAACCGCATAAATTGCTAGCATTAGAAACCTCTCGAGACCACAGTAACACCAATAATCTATTGACAATGGGCGAATATCAAAACGTTCATTGTAGCGGGAGGTGTGGCGTTTGTCCGTCATGATAAATACCAAAAAGCGTTTTAAATGAACTACGAATGGACCTAACGGATTTCGTTGGACCTTTTTGTCGGATCGCGTGCAAGTTTCACGGTAGGTTAGAGTCACTGGGTTGAAAACTTCGCAGCTGTCACCGTAACTCGGACCGCGACAGCCTTTGTCCCCACCTAGATACGACTTCATATAAATGCAGTTTATGTGGATCTTTCAAAAGAATAAGAAGTGAAGACCCAGAGAAAAAAATGCTCGTCTATTATAAATGTTTCTCACACAATAAAGTTGGCCATATCTTTGGCGCATTAAAAAGTATTCATGCGGTATTTTTGGGTCTATCCATGTCATTGTATATCAGAGATCTTGACACTTTATTTATGTCTCTTGTCCAAAATACAGAGTTATATCACAAATTGAAAAATAGCAAACAATTTAGTTTGCCAATAGATTTGCAACACTAATCGATGTACCATAAGGCGTACAAATATCTAATGTCTATTTTGCTAAAATAATGGGCCACTTAAACCGAAAAATACGGTATGTATAAAAAATATTTTGGAGACAATATTTTTATAGGTTAAAGCAGCAGCAGCAGAAATAACCAATATACACTTGCTAATATTATGAATTATAATCATAAAAATACAAGCGTTTATGTTTGATTTTGATGATAGATAAGACGTGGTGGCCAAATAATATCATCGCAGGTGTTATGTCGTCAATCGAATGCCAATGAGCGGGGAGGTCAATGACCGCACTTGCTAAATGATGGGGAACTAAAGAACCTTGAGGAATGCGAATTGCGACAGTCTTTGTAAACGTGACTTAACGCGGTAAGTTTTTATTATAGGTTTTATTATTTTAATACCTGTTATCCGCGTCTTTACAAAGAATTTGTACTCATATCTATACACGAGCCTCATAAGATAATATACAAGCTATAACTCTAATAAAATCACTTAACGCTTCGAACAAATTATAGCATGTATATTTTTTCACCTTTTTTATATCCAGCGGTCCCGTGGTAATAAGGTAAATTTGAGGTAATTGAAATCCTGAATACACACCAAAAAAATATATCAGGCCAACCCTTTGAGAGGAGTTCAGTCTCATACACACGTATCTAAGTATTGCACGGGTTTTATTTCGATCAACAACACATGAAGTGGCAGGTTATCCTATAGCGTGGGATGCGTGTCTTTCTGTGTGTATCTTGCCAATCTGCATTGATGCGACGTGGTAGTTCCATGCCCTAAAAACCCTCTTTTCTCTAATGGGCACAGCCGTTTGATAAGTTTGGAGACATATGCCCACCACGGGATGTTAAGAAGCTGTACTATCTTTGCTTATAAATTGCTATCAATACTGCGAACTGTATACTTTTTGACACACTGCTGTTTAAAAATGTTTTCAAACATTTAGAAATTGTTACGTATTCCTACATTGATAGAATTGTTTCAAACATTTATAACAATTGAAAACATGGCATCGCAGTTAAGACTGAACGGGCCCTCGCACTCTCTGCTTACCCTGCTATTACCTGCGTAAATGTTTAGAAACAAATAATAACAAATGGTTTTATTTGTTATAAATTATTATCTTACAATTATGTGAAGAAATGTTTACTATTATCATTGTTTTAAATATTGTGATCAAATGTGTGTCAGAAAATGTTTACAAATGTTTAACAATGTTTAAACATTTTTAAACGTCAGTGTGGCAGTACCGTTACAGCTGAAATTGATCTATTGATTTCCTTAATTATCTAAAAAACTATCGAGTGCATTTAATGTTGTATTTAATTTCATTTATCATTCTACTCTCGTCACAGTATAACCATAAAAGTAACAAAGACTTTAAAGAGAGCTTGCTGTGACAAATATCTTTATCTGAGTTTAAAAACATAAAAACAAAGAAATTCTTTGTCAGCGATATATCTGTCATACTCCTTGTTAATATACTGCTTTGACTCCACGACGATCAAAGAAGCTCTCTTGCTTAGAATCTCGGTGGCAAATAAGGACTCCTATACACTATTTATTTTTAACTATACAAAAACTGAAACCCGATTATATTGTTAGACTTATTTTAAGACATACTTTGTAGATTTCAGAAGAGATCAGCCAAGTAAAAATAGTCTTATTGACTTACTTAACTATAAAATATGTGAAATTTAGGACAATGATGTGTATCGGTGTATAAACAAATTTATAAAAAAACTACTTAAAAGCGGGTACCTTCTTAACACGAATCTAAACAATAATCAGACGTTATATCCATATAAAAGATTGGAAAATATACATAATTATCATGAATCAATAAGATTGAATCGATAAAAATGTTTCTATTATACATTAATTGCTATAATAAGGTATAGCTATTTTGTACTGCAGTAAAATATCAAGAAATTTATGATTATTGCATTATTTAATAAAAACAACCGCTAATTTTAGGTAATTAAGTATGACAATTTCTAATTACATATTGCTTCTTTAAACTGCTCTTATTTCGGAAACAAACCTATGTCTTAACTTGACTAAGTTATTAAAAAATAGAAATTAATTTAATGTAATATTTAGTTTGTTGTCTCGTATCATTTAATAAAATAACTGAATTGAATCTGGCTACTAAGAAGAGATTCAGCTTTCCGGGTAAAGTGTACTGATATTTTCCAAAATATTTCAAATTCAATTCAAATATTCTTTATTCAAGTAGGCCTTTACAGCACTTTGAAATCGTGAAAAAATAGGTTTTTCCACACATTAATTCCAATGTTCATCATATACACTATAATTGTTTAATATCATCATCAGCCGTGATGATGATATTAAACAACTCATAATCTAAAGTTATGTCAGTTACTTCCTGAGAAGAGTGCACAATCACAGTGTCACAATTTTATGTAAATTAGAGCAATTCACTAATTACCACGCTTTTTATGCAATTTATAGTAAGATTTTTCAAGTAATTTTCTTACAGTAAAGCATTTTGAACTTTTATTACCAAATTCTCTAGAACATCGTCTAGGAGTTTGTTATACAAATTAATTACTTGTTATTTATCTACTTAAAAAGTTATTAATTTCAGGTAGCCTTCTAGAATTTATATAAATTTTATTTTTGTTTCAAATGTTATATGAGGTGTAATCACATTTTTCTGTAGAAATTGTTTATTTTTGACATATATATATGAATTGGTCTTTTAATTTAAACTAATAACATCAGTTACATACAAGAATATAAAAAAATAACAAATAAAATGAATTAAATCAAATAATAAGCCGCATCCAAATTGCTGTCCATAGGGTGTGTTCCTAAAATACTGGCAACATTACCTCTTTGGATAGCTAAGCTGATCCTTTGCCCAAGGTAAGCGCCAGCTTTGAGGTCACTTGTGGAATCCAGTAACCGCTTAGAAAGATGTTTAAAAAATATTTTGGCTTCAGAGCCCCACGGTCCCATAGTTTCCACGCCAAATGGCAGAAATATGTGATCTTGTGTAATAGATCCATATTTCTGCAATTTTTTAATTTCGGCGTCAGTCGCCACAATACCAGGCAACGATGAAGATAATTTTAAATGTGAAGGCCATGGTATCAACACAAGTCGCGTCCCCTACCAGGCACCTTAAAAATTTACATTAATATACAGTAGAAAACAAGAGCATATAATAATATAAACACCATACTAATTCTTTATTTTTCACCGTAAAATATCGAGAATATATTAAAATTGATATTCTGCCAAATTTAAATTACAACAATAAACATACCAGATCATGAAAGCGGAGTGTGCGATAGGCTTAATTGGTTTACCAAAAATATGGCGTCAGAAATGCTATATTTAAATTCAGTACACACGTTAAATATTTTTAACCCTTTCGAGAGTAATTTCGCTTTTAATATGTGTCGTCACGTTCGCCTGTGGATATCATTGGACGTAAATACATAATGAACAATGGATTGCAATTTGTTGGAGTAATTGATTTTTTGCGTATTCAGCTATATATTATTCGATGATAGAATATCAGCGAAACGCAATAAAGAGACACTTATACACTAACAACAGAAATATTGGTGTAATAAATAAAAAAATTAACAAAAATAGAGTCCAAATATAAAAATACGAAGAACTCTAGAAAATAATACGCAATTATTTTTTACTTTTTGGAGCATATTAGTATATTTGTAAGAGTTTGTTTTGAAGGCGGTCGTTAATTTGCGCCTAAGAATTGAAGAGTTCCGTAACTTTGTAATAATATAGTAATAGTAATGTATATCCTTTCTAATAAAAAAAGAATCATCGAAATCAGCTGGAGTGATCTTGAGTTATTCGTCCATTTGTTGAGCACATGCTTAATGCAAATTTAAGATTTATCCGGTTATCTCATGGATGCCATCATCAGAAATGGATTTTAAAAAATGGGGCCCCACAACAAACACCACCTTTCATAGAAAAAAATCATCAAAATCGGTTCACCCAGTCGAAAGTTATGAGGGAACAAACATAAAAAAAAACAGACAAATTTATAACCTCCTCCATTTTTGAAGTCGGTTTAAAGCAAGAAAATCTAACTATAACCTACTGAAATTAAAACATCTATAAAGCATAGATTGTAAGCGTATTATACTAACCATTCCCAACGAGTTCGCTCGAATAATTCTTTATCTAGTGAAAATATGTAGAAATCCGAATTGACAGTCTTAACTATTCTTGAATACACTTACATATACATAAATATATTCATCAAAATCGAGTCTGTCTTTTTGGAGGACTAATCTATACAAATATTTATACATCTACACATTACTTTTATTGTACAGATGATTTATGCTTGACTGTGGTCTCGTCTGGTTCTAAGTGATGATAAAGTCTTGATGAATCCGATAAGAGTTAATTATCTAAAGCTTTAAAGCCCTGGACTCATCATGATGTCGCTGATGCAGAATAATAGTGACACAATTTAAAAAAAACTAAACATGTTGTGATAGCCATTTCTCCCAATTTAAATTTTTGTATAAAATTCAGACTTCTCTGGATTCTGCTGTATTTAACTATTGTTGTGAAAATTATCATCCAAAGCAGCAATATCTATTCGTATTTATTTCATAAAGGGAAACAATAAATGCTCCAGTTAACAATAACTAGATAAGTACTATATACATTTCCTATCAGTGACAATGCAAATTTATCAGTAGCTGTTACAAAAGTAGGGCAGAAATTTAAAATGAATTAACTAGACAAATCAATACAACGTAGTTGACATTTGCAATCGTACAAATTACCATTCGAAAGATGATTGCCCTATTTTCTGACGAAACTTTAAATTAGTTTTACGCCACAATAATGTACTGTTTCAAATGTTGGCTTTTTGACTTGGAAATTCTGTGTTTTTGCTGAAAACTAGGGGGTGAACTGTGATCTTTTGATAGTAAATGATGATATATTATATGGAAGGAAACTTACCTGGCATGGCGTAATTTACTTATGGTTTCTAAACAGCAACGTATCGAAATGCAAATTTCTTGTTTGGCGACATAGTTTTCTTTGTGGCATCTAGCCATGGCTGAAGCCTCACACCAGCCCTGACTTAAAAATATTAGAAAATGAGATTTCATAATTATGTCCTACAGGAGATTGAAACCAGGATTTAACCAGGATGCATATCTAACTTAATGTTTAAAACAAAACGGTAAAAACTGACATCCAATGTACGGTATTATGTTAAGCACCGTTTGTAGCTTCGCAAGCAGAAGTTCTCAATTCGATATTTTACAGAAATGCAATTTTCTAATTAGCCTGGATCTAGACTGATCGGAAGCTTCAGGCTGTCAGCAAAAACCTACCGCCAACGCCGCAACAATGCTGTTTAAAAGCCCTAAACGGTAAATTGCATTTGCAGGATAATTCACAGTAAAGCGCACATTAAAATCCTATCCTTCATAGGACGCCACGCAGATATAGTAACTTTGATTTTTTAAGTTAAATGATTGATTGTGAAATAAAACACTGTATGCACTAGGTAGGTGCGGCGAAAGTCGGGGTCGTACTCCAAAACGTTGGTATGATCCGAAAACTTTTGCATACCATCAAGCGATGGAAATTTGAATGACTTGGCTACGTACTGTAGCATGATAGGTAAGGGCTACTAGAACTTATAAAAGATTAAGGGGAGGCGTGCTGGACGACGGAAAAAGTCTTGGCTGTGGAACATACGTGAATGGTATAAAATCCGCAGCCCAGCTGTTCAGTCTTGATAGGAATAGGACCTAATTCCAAAGTTAGCGGCCAATCTTCAAGAAAAATGAAGAGGCACTTTTAGAAGAAGAAGAAAAGGTGCGGCGAGAGAGATTGCAAATCTTCATCACGGCCTGCGTCGGATACAAGCAGCGCTATAGATGTTTCACATCATAGATAGAAGAATTGATGTCAATGAGTTTAACACGTAGCTTAGACAATTATTTAAATTTTATTCAAAATTTAAATCAAAATGTTCTTTATTGAAATAGGTTCAAAAAGCACTTTTGAATCATCAGCTGTCTGTCCGTTGGTACGAAATGTTTCACCGGTTCGGAAAGTTGATTACGCTAAGAAGAAACCGGTAAGAAACTAAACGGTTATTCCTTTAAACATAGTTTTTGTACGTTGCAATGCGATTAGCTTTCATGTGCAACTGGAATCAAGTCCAAAAATGTTTGCACTTAAATAATCTTCAATATCATAATATGCTTTTTGTAATAGGACGTTTTTACCATTTTTTTCAAAACTTTGTAGAGGCAAACCCAGAAATGATTCAGGTATCTTATTATACATATGTGTGCTCAACCTAACAAATATTTGTGAACCTTTTCACCTTCTTCACTCTAAAATATGGCGTTACAAGTATGGTTTTTGTTTCTTGTATTAAAATTGTGTGTTTCGTTCCTTTTGCTGTATAAATGAATATTATCATGGATATATGAAATGTTATTGAATAAATATTCCGACAGTACTGTGAGAATTGATAATTCTTTGAATTCTTCTCTTAAGGAAACGCGAGATCCTAATTGACATATTGCACGTATGCCATAGCACATAATGCTATGAAAATTAGCGAAATACACCATTTTAGCACTTTCAACATCAGTGTACTGCATTAGTTAACTAACAGCAAATACAGTTGAACTAAGTTTGTTTGTCAAGGTCTCAATATGTGCACCCAACTGAAGCCCAGAGTCTAAGGCTATTATATATATAAGAAGACTGTATTAGTTAGTTTATGTATATTTCTGTGGTGGTCTTATAAGCAGCCAGGTCACAATGTAGGTGGGTAAATCTTCAAGGAGTGCGTGCCTCAGTTCACACAACTGAAACTCTGACAGTTATAATATATTCACAAGCGAAGCGAATTAAGTTTATACGTATAATAAGAATAATTTATTAAATAAATAAATAATTTATTATAGTGTATAATAAGAAAATAATAAATAGAATACCCGACAAAAAAGAATATTCCTACCAAATTTCAAGTCTCTACGCCTTATGGTTCCAGTAATATCATGATGAGTCAATAGTTAACACACCCGCAACCCCCCTTGCAGGAGGAATTTCGTAAGTTTCGTTCTTAGCTGACTTCTACTCTTCAAAAGGAATAATCCTACCAAATTTCAAGTCTCTACGCCTTATGTTTCCAGAGATATCGTGATGAGTCAATAGATACCTGGATATCTCTTATATATGTATAGATGACACTTAATTGAAATACATTTTTCTTGATCAAAAGCATTAGCTCAATAGATATTTGTACTGCCTGATTATGTTAATTGTGAGGCTAAAGAATACTTTAAAAAATACTATGTGGAATCCGGCATTATTAACAAAAACAAGTAATGATGCATCTATATAACGGGTTTAAAAGGTTACATTTTTTATATTAATTAATAACTTAAAGGTCAAAATGACATGACCTTGGTATACGAAAACATATGATTAACATTTCAAATAGAACAAGTGAATCATGTAGACAGTGAACAAATGATAAACATGCTAATGTAGGTCTGTCTGTTTGTTGAAGTGAATCAGATGTATAATAAACATAGACTCTATGTAGAGACTTGTATTTGTTAGGGAAAGTTGACTAATATATTAATATTATGATAACTTGCTTGAACATTTGTTAAAAGTAGATTGTTATAATCGCCACATCATACACAAATAAACATAACCTTTTCTTGCCGAATCGATAAGTCTAGTTCAAATTGATATTTCGAAAACGAAATTTTCTGTGACTGCTCAACTGGATTCAAAATTTATATTTTCATCGTATATAAATAACGTATTTCCCCATATTTCTTCGACAAAGACACCACGGAAGTGTTAATGTATTCTTGTGCAATTACACGGCTACAACTGAATTTTCACTGTACTTTAAAGTTTTAAGTTTCTGTACTTTTGTGGTCTGTCGATAAAAATTATCTGACACACAGTTAAATATACTCCGAAAGTACTCAGTCGATTTTGATTATGTTTTTACAATTTGCAGGCGTTGTTTTGCATTCGTCGTCGTCGTCGTCGACGTCTCAACCGATGGACGTCCACTGATGGACAAAGGCTCTCTTAATGAATTCCAATGGGCCCGATCTTGCGCCGCTTGTATCCAGCGGCTGCCGGCGACCCGCCTGATGTCATCGGTTCACTTGTCCAACAATTTGAAAAGTCTTTCACAGGTATTCAAAGGGTATTTTATAATTTAATGGGATAAGGATTAATATAGATACATGAATAATATGGTTTGATTATTGTCGGCACTTTTATTAACTTTTAAAATGCAAAAAATAGTTATAGCAGCATAACTTCAGTTGTTAGTAAAGATATATGGTATTACGGACTTTTTTGTAGATATCAATACTTTCTACAATATTGCAGACCGTTTTTTTGGTTCGATCTTCCATAGTTTTTGCAGCGCATGCAATAACAGATATTTTGTTTCACACCTTGGATGACATTAACGCCTAATATTTCTTAGAGATCCCATTGTTTTTTTAAGAGAGTAATATAGCCTATTTCGCTCATTGAAAATGCACCTTTCTAAGGGTGAAAACGTTTTTGAAATCGGTTAAAAAGTTTTTGTGTGTTTACGTAACAAACATACATACATACAAAACATAAAGGTTTCCTCTTTATAATATCAGTTTAGATGTATTTTGAAACACTTGGCAAGGCTAACAAAACCCATAGAAATAACCAAAGGATTTTTTATAAAGGCATAATCCCCGCCGTCCCACGTACAAAGGCAATCCCTTAATTGGTAACTTCACACGCAAACCGACAGAAGCGGCATCAGGTCAGTCCACTTTGTTTTTGCACCGCATAAAAACAAATTGCCTACGGTTCATTTATTGATCGCTGTGGCGGCATGCAACTGTAGCTAATAGACTATACATGCCACATTTCAGTAGATAATAGATGTTAATGTGATAAAAAAAGTATACTTCTCTATTTACACCCAATGAGAGAAACAGATACACATTAAAAGTCTGGCAGGCAACAATAACAAATTCTGGCCAAATACATGACAGAGCAAATCTATATTATAAGCTACAATGTAAAAGTTAAAGTAAGTAGCAGCCCATTAATGCCCCACTGTTGGGCACAGGCCTCCTCGCTCATATGAGAGAGGGTTATTAGAGCATAGACCCACCACGCTGCTCCAGTGCGTATTGGCAGGCCTAGTACACAAGTACTCTCTATTCCTTCACTCTCATAGTCCGACGTGACGGCAAGCCGACACGACAGGAGAGAGATCAGGCGCAGGACCGACGGCTTAACGTGCTCTCCGAGGCACGGGGGTGGATTACACCGCCAAATTTTTTCCAACTTCGGGCAAATATTGACAAAATTTTAATAGAAAACTCAATTTCGAATTGGCCCAACCCGGGACTCGAACCCAGGACCTCATGTTTTTAGTCGAATATGATAACCCCTAGACCAATGAGGCAGACCAACCTACCTTGTAATGAAAACACAATAATAATATCAAAAAATTGACGTTCGCATGTGTAGAAGGTATTTTAAATTTAGGTTATACATTTGTTTTAAATTGTTATAAGACTAAATTATTTAATCACATAAAAAATATGTAAACTAATAAGCTAATATCAGAAGGATCCTTGTCACCATTGCCACATGCCGGCTATTCTTGAGCCGAATGGAATTGCGCGTGATGATGGTAAGAGACCTGATGGTATGTCGTTAATGCTTTGGAAAAAAGAAGGGTTGTTGGTGTGGGATGCTACATGTGTTGATACGCTTGCACCATCTCACTATGACGCTACCTCCAAATCAGCGGGAGCGGCGGCGTCATTAGCTGACAACGCCAAGAGGCGCAAATATGAGAGCCTTGCTTTAGAATACATATTTGTGCGTTTTTGGCGGGGAGACATTGGGACCGTGGGGTCCGGAGGCTAAAAGCTTTTTGAAAGAAATTTCATCTCACTTAGTTGATATCACCCGTGACCCTAAGGCCGGGTGGTACTTCGGACAGCGTATAAGTATCGCTGTACAAAGAGGTAACGCTGCCAGCATTATGGGTACCTATCCATTTGCCTCTGATGGCGCGCTTTAATTATTTTTATTTTTATATTCATTTATATTAATGTTAAGTTTGTAAATAATGTCAAATTAAAAATTAATGTAAAATAAAGTTGAATAAATTAACAAAAAAATAAGCTGATATGCAAAGTTTAAAATAAGTATCAATATGCTTAAGATGAAAATAGAGTTGTCAATAAAATAAATAAAGTTTTTTTTTATTATATTATTCTCAACATAAACAAATCAATATTTATTTTGTACTTTTCATTTTGTATTTTGTTAATGCACGTATTTTTTGTTTTTACCTATTATTATTGTCGAGCCTTTAGTTACTTCGATCGTGGTTTAATAATTTCTTATCAAGTAGTAAGAATATATTAAAATTTACAGAAATAGTATAAACATATAAGTCAATTCCTACGCTATCTAGCTTCTATTTCTTAAATTGAATATATCAAAACTTCCACGTGAGCTTTCAACAAATATTTGTACAACTGTTTGCAAAATAACTTTAATTAAAGAAATAATAATTAACAACGGCTTCAACAACCAATAATGTATATTATATATGCACTTGACTGGATTTAATAAAATATATATCATTATCGATTAAACGTTTTAGCTATGTAATTATTTATTCGAAATTAGCTATATCCCCTCTCTCCTATGAGTGAGGAGGCCCCTTATCCAGGTGTCATGCTCGCCAGTGAGTTTGGATGGAGAGCAGTTGCCTTCTTTTGTGAGACGTCATCTCATCTCGCTAAAAGGAGGCAAATGAGAGGCAAAAGGAGGTTGCGTCTGATACCTTCTGTTTCCATCGGAGGCCGGGTGTTAAAAGGCGTAAGTATGCGCTCTACCATTCCCCTCAGTAAACCGTAGATTCCCATAGTAGACAACATTTGGGTCACTAAAATGAAATGCAAAATGGGACCTACTAGTGATCTTAAGTCTTCCAGGAGGTGTAAAGGGATTTCGCAGCGAATAAAACGCCAGTTTCCTGATATCAGCCCGTTAACGTTCTACTGCTGGGCACAGGCCTCCTGACTCATAGGACAGGGTTAAAGAGCATTGACCCACCACTGCCCCACCACTGCCCCACTGTGGGTTGTTAGGCTACTTATACACCAGAATTATTCCCGGGCTATGCAGGTTTTCTCACGATGTTTTCCTTCGCCGAAAATTGCAATGATGGATTAAAAAGAACAATTAAGCATGATTTTTTTATGTAGATAAACTTAACGGTGTGCCCAGCCGTGGGACGTAAATGGGCTGCTACGTACCTTACCTTTTATATTTAGACTGTGTAAAGGAATTAAAAAAATCGCTGAGTATTGCCATATTTTTATTAAAGCTCTATATCCTGGGCTTTTCCATTCGTAATATTTAACAAGCTATGGTAACGCTACATATGGTGAATCCACATAAAAAACGAAAATTGCAAAATTTCTATAGCGTGTTGAGGTTCCCGACGGTCACCGACATAGATGGCCGCATTTAAATGTGCATACAAAATATCGATGCGGTACAATGCGAATAGTGGCCTATAACATATTTCAACAGTACAGTCGCTATACACACTTGCCATACTATTATCATCTTTATGTATTCTATAGCTTAGACAAAATATTTCTTTATGATAAAATAACCAGTGGCATATTATGTTTGTTTATGCGTGCAATACTGGACAATAACGCTGACAAGCACTTGAATGCAAAACAGTTTACATGTCATGATGTTTTAACATGGAAACTTATAGGAAGTAGTTTGCATACAGCGAATGTAATGTCCTTAACGAAGATAGAAGATAAAGCGTTAATAAGGGGTTTATTGTTATACTTTTCTATTCTGTTAGTTTTAGATAGAAGGCAAAATTTAAGTTCTTTTTATTTCTGATAGTTTAGAGATCGACTATAATCACACCTGATGGTAAGTAACGATACAATCTGAGCGATGTAAGCGCGCTATTCCGGTAAGAGGCAATTTTACTTCATATGGTTTTAAGAGGCAATCTCTTTGTTTGACGGTATGTCATTGCTGGTAGGGTGCTAACTAGCTACGGCCGAAGCCCCTCAGTTCAAATTCAGACAAATTAGAAAAGGCAATTTCCTGAATTACTCCTAATACTCGCACAACTGCTGCAGAAAGCCCGTCAAACTATATTCTATATACATTTTTAGCCTTGCTAGCCGAATAAGACAACATGCTGATTCAACTATTGAAGTCTCTATATGAGGGTTCTAGTGCTTGTTTCAGAATGAACGGGGCGTACACGGAGTGGTTTCCTGTCGCAAAAGGCGTTCGACAGGGATGTGTTCCGTCACCATGGTTGTTCAACCTATTCATGGATAACAGATTTAAAAGAAAGTATGTATGGGTTAAGAATGAATGAATTACTTATCAAATTTTTACTTTACGCTGATGATCAAGTAATTCTTGCATCGTCTGCTAATGAGCTACAGGAGGTGGTAAATATTATGAA
Organism: Elymnias hypermnestra; assembly: GCA_015832385.1. Classification (NCBI taxonomy): domain Eukaryota; kingdom Metazoa; phylum Arthropoda; class Insecta; order Lepidoptera; family Nymphalidae; genus Elymnias; species Elymnias hypermnestra. The sequence goes on along the minus strand of JACTOM010000934.1, from coordinate 5,691,637 downwards.
TGGAGCTTTGAAAAAAAAAAGGAATGAAAGTGAATGTAATTAATACGAAAGTTATGCTTTTTAAAAGAGACGAATCTATGATGGATGGCAATATTTTGATAGATGGGGAACAATTGGAGGAGGTGAAAGAATTTTTATACTTGGGATCTAAATTTGCAAAAGATGGAAAATGTGCAAGTGATATATTGAAAGGAGAGTGAATGCAAGGAATAATGTAAATAGCGCTCTGCACGCCTTTATGAATAGCCAGATGGTGTCTCAAAGGACCAGACTGGCTGTGCATAGAGGAGTATTGGTGCCAACACTCATGTATGGTAGTGAAAGTTGGGTATGGCAGAAGAATCACATATGTAAAATAAATGCGGTAGAGATGAGAGCGTTACGAAGTATGAGTTGATTGAAACTGGGTGACAAAGTAAGAAATAGTGTGATAAGAGAACGTTGTGGGATAAAAGAAGATGTAGTGACTAAAATTGAGAAAGGTATGCTGAGGTGGTTTGGGCATGTAGAGAGAATGAATGAAAGGAGACTGACAAAAAAGGATTTCAGTCAAGAGCGAATGACATTTTAAATAAGGGCCAGGTCAAGAGTACTCTTGAACCGACGAACTTGTATGAAAGGTTTAATGAGATTGAAAGAAGCGAAAGAGATATGTAAGGATCGTGACAAGTGGAAGGACGTGGTTTCTGTCTACTCCTATGGAAATGAGGGTTGATGCTATTTAAATAGACGAAGCCTACTAATTTATATAACGGTGTAGAGTCACATATATGTTGATGGAACTTATAAACTTATTTGACTGAGATCATATAAAGACTGAATTATGTTTTAAAATATTATCATAATTTTTGCTACTACAGTAATCACGATTTATATAAATTTTATTAAAATTAATTAAAATCAATAAATTATTTGCTAAATTACCTACATTCCTATATACGTAGTTGAGGGACGAGTTTATTTTCATAATTATAGCATCTATTATATATAATAGCCAATTAAGTGTCCATTTAAAAAGACAATAACGACATCCATAACTCTCAGCTTAATGCAAGGCAAATGAAGGCTTCAAAGAAGGCGATTTTAAAGATAGTCTTGTAATTTATTCGTTTCACCAGCATTGTTATTCCGACTCGACCTCTTAGAGTTCCATTAAAGTAGCTATTAGAGAAACAAACAAGGAACCCCCGCAATAAAATAATTATCGCTCCTATCCACTTTGTTGGCCCTATCCCGAAGGCAAACATGATATTAAAGAATTTCACAAGGATCTTCACAAAAAAAGCAATTTAAGATCGGACAATTTAATGACGTCAGCGAATCTTTTGTACAAAAACCGCCGTTGCATTTGTTTATACGAAAAACCGTGACTGACCTTAAACAAACTGTATAGTAAAATATTATTTTTTGTATGAAAAAAAAATATTATTGTCTGAAAGTGAACTAAAAGAAGCAGTTTTTTACACCTGCCTAAAAGCACCTGCCTTACTGACCCCGTAAAGTCGGTCTACGTAAAGAGTGTTCTCAACCGTTAACAATAGGGTTTTTAAACAACGTAATGTAGGTAGTAATTTGTTATAGCTCCAAGTCAAATTTGATTTTATAAATATGATATTTCCAGCTTATTGGTGAAGATTTTTTAAACTACAATTAGTGGTAACAATAGGTAATACAAATACAAGAGTTGCATTATCAAATGAAATAACATGCATTTAGTTTCCAGCTCCAAGTTAAATTTTAGTTACAATAACGTAATACCCGCTTGTTATTGGAACTGTATTCGCGATTAGGATCTTACCAGGACCACGACCTTCCGGCACGAAGGAAGGATTATAGAATGAGATTTCGCTGTTTTAATGAGGAAAGAAAGACCTAATGTTATAATGAAAATGTAGGGCAATAAAGAAAAAAGTCTATAGCCAAGTCAAGCAGGACCTTTAGGAACATCCTCAGTCGGTTTCGTACGGGAGTGTCAGGGTGAATGCGCAAAGGACACTCCCAATTCGGGGTGAGAAATGTCTCGCTGGGTTTAAGCGGGTATTCTGGCCTTGCCAGCAGGTCCCACACTCCCTGCCTCGTGGCAGGAGTGCGCAAATTCATTCGCAAATTCATAGTCGAAAAAAGGCCCGTTAGGAAGGCCACGTCTTCTTTTGTCCGTTATAGGCTACGAAACCATCGAGCCAAAAGTCCTGGTTTCTATTAAAAACTAACCAATGTGAAAATAGTTATTGACCATTAAACTTACTCATTCGTGGTCTATAACCATCACACCCCATGAGATTTTCCAAAGTAATCCTGATTGACTTTCAATTAAATACAGATCTCCCCATATACCTGGAGAATAGATAACTACTCGGAAATACATATTTAATTTATATTTAAAATATGATCTTTAAAGGAGAAAATACTAAATTTCGTACGTAGTTGTAAAGGGGGGGGGGGGGAGAGGTACGTGACTTTAGAAAATGCTGTTTTAGAGAAAACAAGACTAAGTATCTTCTATTCCAAGGATATATTGTGGCGGATGTCACACTATATTAATAATTCTATACACAACTACTGAGTTTGAAATAAACTCATGGACGGATAAACTATATATATGTATACTGTTTGCGATGAAGTCAGTCGAGTAAATTCCAAGCTTCTAGAAATATGGAGAAAATCGTTATTATTTGGATCGATTTGCCTATCTGAACCATTCTTAAATTTACCTGTATACACCCAAAATATTTCATCAAAAACCAATCTAGCCGTTCAGGAGGAGCCCAGTGACGTATATTATCTCTCTCTCTCTCTCTCTACAATTCTGTGTACGCAACATTCTTAAAAGCTTTCCAGATGAGTTGTTTATATATCTTATTTATCTGTGTGAGTTTTTATTACAGTGCTATAAAGAAATCTCAAGTTAACGCTATAATTAAATTGCCAACTAATTAATAAGCCCTTTTGTATACAAATAACTCTAAAATTAAACTGTCAGAATACCCGGCACATGTTTTTCATTATACGGAGACGTAAATAATTCAGTCTGGAGATCATTATTCCAAGGTAAGTAGCCGCCAGTTAATTAAGGCACATTGAGGTCTGTCGGACCCCGAGGTATCATTTGCTATTGTGATAGGCCCGTCGGCTCCTTCGGGGTTCAAGATATTGTTCAATTTTAATAGCGAAAATGATAAATGCTCCAACAGGGAGACCCGTCCGTAGCATATTCACTGATAGCATATTAACTTTTTAAATTTTTTTGTTACCTATAAAATTGTAATAAAATTTTGTTTTTTCATTATTATTTGGTCCTGTATCTGAAGATGGATCAGATATTATTCGTACACAGTTGTGATACAAAATCTATGTATATCAAGAACAAATATTGTTGCTTCTTTTGTCCGTTATAGACTACGAAAGCATCGAGCCAAAAGTCCTGGTTTCTATTAAAATCTAACCAATGTGAAAATAGTTATTGATCATTAAACTTACTCATTCGTGGTCTATAACCATCACACCCCATGAGATTTTCCAAAGTAATCCCGATTGACTTTCAATTAAATACGGATCTCCCCATATTCCTGGAGAATAGATAACTACACGGAAATACATATTTAATTTATATTTGAAATATGATCGTTAAAGCAGAAAATACAAAATTTCGTATCGGTATCTTCTCTAAATATTATAGACATTGAACTATAATATAATGTTCTATATTAAAGAAAAAGGTAAAATAAAAGTGTCATATAAAATTACTGTCTATACATCCTGTTACATAAAGAAGTTTTAATTTGTCTAGCAATTTTGAAAGCAATGTAAATAAAAAAGGAAATAATAACATTATTAAATTTATGCTACCAATATTGTCATGACAATTTTAAAAACAATTGAAATAATCAATGAATTATTCTAAAATTTCCATCATATTATAATAGATTCAATTATAAAAACCGTATGACACAAACCGGTTTTTTTGTATTAATAAATGTGCGATTAATGATGGATTTATTAAATTTAAATTTCAAATTAGTTTAAAACACAAATTTACTAATAAAAATTACAATTACAATGAAACTCGAATCCGGAAGGTCATATTTCACATAACCACAAATAAAATAGTCTATTTTTTTAAGTTATTACATGTTACAATGTAACAGGCTCCAGCTATTTCTTTATAAAGGTTCGTTAGCAAGCAGCGTATTAAACACTGTCGGACAAATATGGCAGAATCCCTCTAATTAAACCTTAGAACAACGAAATAAAACAAAAACCACGCCTCTAAGCAATCTCTGAACCCCCACGTTGAGCTAATCCAAAGTAATATGAAAATGTTTAAAACTATCACGTTTTAAATAAAGGGTTCCGTCGTTAATTTTCATTAGATATAATTTTTTATCATTTTATATTAGTTACTACGTTCAATATTTGTAAATTTATTTCTTTTTTTAATGCCGGCAGCTTGGAGCTTGACTGTGATCACACTCGATGGTAAGTAATAATGTAATCCTAGATGTCAGCGAGTTATTCTTATAAGAGGAATTTTAACTCTTATGGTGTTTACACACCATCGTACCGGAACACAAATATTTTTGATTGGCGGTACAGCTTTGGTTGGGTGGTTGGGTACAGCTTTGGTTGGGTACTTGCACAACTGCGCCACCACTGAACATTATTCCTTTAAACCTTTCTGATGATGATGATGAGAATTTACTGGGGCTTTAATATCGCGCTTACAAATGAAGTAAAAGAACTCTTATGCAATCTTATTCATCCACATTTTGTAATTTTTCTTTATATACATTATTTAAGGAGATTTTATACTGGAGCATGATGATTTGAATTGTAAATTCAAATTCAAAAATTCTGTATTGAAGTAGGCCTTTAAAGCACTTTTAAATAAACAAATAAATGGGGTTCACACTATTAAAATTAAAATATAATATTAATTTATGATATTTAGATTTAGAGCTTAAGCAATCTTTTCAATTATAGCAACATTTTCAATTAATTCAACAACGAGTTTGAATTTAAATTTATTAAGAATCGTCTGTGAACGTCTTCTGGGAATTTATTATTGAAACACCAATTAATTTATAGTATTTATGTGTACTAAAAATGTGTAAAACAGTTTACCCGAAGTATTATCAATTCCTAGAGGGAACTCTAAAATTTGATATCACGGATTGCGATCAATAGAGGCGTTTTAACGTAATTTAACAAAAAATGCAACCCTTTTAAATAGAAGTTATAGTTAAAGCGTCTTAAGAGCGACACACTTTCCATAAACTTAAGTACGCTCTTAGCGGCTATGATACGGCTACCTCCCTGTTTTAATCCTCTTTTAAAACACCGCAATGCTCCTTTGTTATTCAACGGGGTATAAGGAATCTTCACGCAGTCTTTATCAAACAATTGCCGCAAAGCTATCTTTATTAGAGGCTTAACAGACAAAACGCACTAGAACTTAAGATTTTTCTTTAACTATGTTTATTATTGTAAACGTCTAGCACTAGTCTTTTTGGGTAAATTAGGTTACGTGCTTGAATGTTCTTCACAATTCATTACTGTGCGTTTCGTTATAGGACGACAATGTGAGGAAACCTGCACGTTCAGGGAGTAATTCTGAAGTGTGCGACTTGCTGAGGAACAGAATACCCACTAAGAATGGCAGGATACGCACGTCTCGTGGCTCCCGGTCTCCTCCTAAGGACAGAGGTGGTTTCAGCTGCAGCTTCCCTCTCCCTATCTGATGCCTCCTTCAGTGAGATGAAATTCTCACAGAAGGAAGATACCATCCGCCAACAACTTCCACTGCTGAGTATATAGCCGCCTATGCTCATCAAAGACAGCTCACCGCCAACTAGAGACATCAGGCGGTGCGGTTGTGGTCCCCAAGCCGGGCGTTCTACTACAATTTGCCGTTATGTGTCAACGAGGGCTCCACACTCGTGACAGGCGGGTGAGGCACGCATATCTGGTGCCAGTACTTGCGAAAACATTTGTGCACCGTCAGTACTTGCACCAGTCTAAACGAGAGGGATCCGTGCTTCCAACATAACCACTGCTCCACCCCCACCGTAACAACAACTGCAGATGAAGGTCCAAGGTCCTCTTTCCATTGCTGTATCAAAGCTTGCCAACCCGTAGTGGAACAGCGTGGTAGACCTGGCTCTAAAACCCTCTCTCCTGTGGATGAGATGGTCTGATTATAGCAGGAAGACGTTAATTAGCTGCTACTTATCTTATTTTACCTAACTAGCTGTTTCCAAGATATGCGTGACGCTTTATAATTCTTAATAATGAGGTCCTTAGCTCCTAAAAAAAAGGTAAGTAGCAGCCCTTAAACGTCCCACTGCTGGGCACACGCCTCCTCACTCATATGAGAGAGGGTTTTTAGAGCATAGACCCACCACGCTGCTCCACTGCGGATTGGCAGGCACAGTACACAAGTGTACTCTTTATTCCTTCACCCTCATACTCCAACGTGACGGCAATCCGACGCAACCGGAGAAAGAGATCAGCTCAGCTTAGCTTAGCTCCTATTATAAAGTAAAAGCTGACTTATACAATTTTTAATACTATATATAAACAATTGCTCATAGATCAAATCAATACCTTTGAAACGTCATATGTAATCATCATCTCTTATTATTGTTCATATATATTTTGTCTACGTGTGATATCGTCATATCAAATGATTATGATAATCAAAAACGACTGGAAATCACATATACATGTTTAAAGTTAAATGAATTTTGTGTTGCCATTATCCAGCAGTGGGATGTTAATTTACTTTTAATAGTACCTACAACGTGTTAGAAACAGGAAAGGGTTAGTGAAGTTACTATCAGGTCTGTCAATCTTAATGAATTTTATTAAAATGCATTATTGTTCAACCAGAAACTTCCCAGATCTTGCCTTACTTTAAATTACACAATGGGTTCGATCCATATGGCGTTTTTTGTCCCCGTCAAGTGTATGAAGATTTTAACGTCTGACAACGAAAGGGTTGGCTTAGTTTTTTAGGAGTCTATGAAAACTATCGACACTTCAATCTTCAATATTCAACTCTATGTTTGTTTAGCTTAAAAAGTGACGTCTGTTATTTATAAGGACAATGACTTACTTTTTATTTGGTGACTATACTAAATTTATCACGCCAAATAAAAAGTCCTTTGTCTATCATCAGATAGCACTTTCTCTGGTGTTTATATATATTTATTTTATTATGTAATACAAGAATCATCAACAAATTCAAATTCTTTTTAATTCAAGTAGACTTAACTGACTGTATTAAACTGTTAGTTTTGTCCGTTGATAATGAAATGACCACTGATTGATATGGTTGATACTATTGAGAAGATACCGACAAGAAACTCAGTGAATTCTTTTTTAAAGACGTTTTACATTAGTGATACTTTACAAATAAATTCAGTCCAGGATTGAAATCAAGTCATTTCATAAATATATTCCTTAATTGAATAGATACAAATCGCTTTTTCTGCATACGCTTAGTTTGACAAATAACTTCTGGACATTTTATAGGCTAAAACAGTTTCACAAGTTTTCTTTTCTTTACAAACATATAAAGTAATGTTTAATGTGTTAGCGATCATTCTTATTTTATTTGTTAGATTGCTATTAAATTACTATATTTATTTATTAGACTGAGATCTTTGTAAATATATCAGTAAAACGTTTACATGTGGTAATTCCGGTTTAATGATATTCCGGAAAATGTTTTAAGTTTATTCACATCTGTTTATGTAATGGCGAGTTTTACAAGGGGGGTATAAGAAATGTAGCATAGGAGAATGAGGGACACTCGATATGTGACAGCTCTCAGTATGTATCAACGTTGACTATTAGTATTTTGTTTTAAATCATCATTTGGTAGCACGACAAGAGTAAAGTACAAAATATAATAATGAAGAACTGGAGAGCAGTATTACTGAACTTACAAATTAGTGAACAACTTAAAAAAATGTAAATTGTGGGGCTATCGTGAGAATTACTATTTCTTTAAACTTTTCTCGTACAGACTGTACAAACAGCAATACAATCTATATAAAATCCACCTGCTCAACTACCAAGACATCTTAAAGTTCAAGATGTAAAGCGAAATTAATAATCAGATTCCCATAACATTAGGGCTAATACCGCCATATCCAGTGTACCTTGCATTAAAACACCGGCAGGGATCACTTTACAAACGTTTTTATTTTCATGCAAAAAGTCGATGATCGTTGTCCGCCCGGAATTAAAATATTAAAAAGCAATCGTTCATTCAGTGTTATTGAATAGTCGTTTCGTGTACACAATACAGAGCGTCTCTTAAGGGCTCCATACATTAACCGTCCGCCATTTACGATACAAAATTGAATTGATAGGACTTTAATCTTAATTTGTAATTTATACAGTATGTGTTATAGGAAGTTATGAAATTGGCTAAGTTGGAAGTGCGCTATTCTTGTTAGAGGTAATATATCCCTTATTGTTTCTACATAGCATCGTGCCAGAATTCAATTTTTTTTCTTGGCTATACACCTAATTTAGAAAAATGGTACCAAGTTATGGTTGTCGACCAAATTTGGACAATTTAGAAAATACAATGCATTTAATTTAGTGCCATAGGCCCGTATTTAGTTATAATCTAAATTCGACCGTACAGTCAAACCTACACTAGCAAATTGTCCATTATCTCTCTATGCAGTTGCAATAATTGCTTTAGTAGTGGAAGATATAGTTCACAGAGTATCACAGACTGCAGGCGGACAGTTGATGTATGGGAACCTTAAAGACTCAGACAATTTCAGATCACTCGCATACGATGCATGTAATATAAATCTTTCCGGTGAGACAACAGGCACGCCCACTGCCCGCGGACTCGAATGCGAATATTAAATTCCACTCAAAGTCTTTATTTAAACTGGCAAATTCAAGGTCTTTAGGAATTATTGCCAACCCTAGTCACTACAATTTGGTCGATCGGGATCCTATTACGTAACTTAATGGAAATCGTTATTTTTCATTGTAATTTTATTTTATTTCGTTTTTTTAACAACAAATAACGACTTTTAAATTGTATAAGATACGAAATTAGGTCTTTAATAGAAATAAAGACTCTCTACAAATAATTATACTAACTTGCCTAAATTACTTAATTTATTTGCAAATAATTTATAAGAATTCGTCAAATGAGTTTGTCGAAATTCTTTTTTTTTACAAAAATGGGAAGCAATAGAGAAAAACATCATTTATTTGATATATACGCTATCAAACGTACTGTAATTTACTGTCGTTCTTTTGATAAGTTTTTAAAATTGTTTTCTAAAGTTATATATATTAAGAGACCTACAAAGAGTTATAAAATATGCGACTTTTTCGTATGATATTAGTTTGTGAAATTACTTTCACTTCCTTAACAATGTGATAAATATACAATGTGATATATATATTAAATACAGACAATAGACAACCAGCGCAATGGATATATGATAGAAACTATACGTACTTCCATTTTTTTAAACGCTGGGAAATGCATTTACTCACCCCGGGTAGGGAGAATCACTGACAGATCAGAATACCCACTAAAACCCAACAGAGCACTCGGCACCCTTGAGTAGAGAAACAGAGGTACGCATACACAATCCACTCTGGTCCTGCATCCTGCTTCCCCGTCTCCTCCGTCGCATAGGTGGAGCGTCGACGCCATTCTGTCACACCCTCACCGATGCCTCCTTCAGCGACATAATAGATTCGCAGAAGGAAGCGACTGCCCTCCTGCTCATCTCGTTAGCAAGCATTGCACCTACCATGCTCGCCAACGAGAGGTTTTCTCCAATCCTGAGATCCCTATGTGGAACACTCTGCCATTGTGTGATTTGGTAAATCTATGGAAGCACCAAACTCGTGGCAGCACAGCCGACAATTTGATGCAGTTATTTACCAAAATAATCGTGGAAGGGACGGATCCCTTCCACAATGATTACACCCGCAATTGGGGATCCGAAATCTTTTTTCCCCATTCGACTAAGGCCCTATCTGAAAGGCCCCTCTCTGAGCCTCGCCATTATCAGATACCCCGCCACATATATATCATGTCTAGATTCATTATGTACGAACAGTAACTATGCTTGTGTGCAATATAAATCCTTAATTAGACATGCTATAATATCTACTTAATCAACTTTCGGCAATGGTAATCTTATCACGTATTTAATTTATCCATCTACGTGAAAGTTGTTACACATAGTGAATGTAAAGAGAATGTAAAAATTCACGTCAAATTCATTCAATCCTCTCATAATCCGATAAGACAGCAAATTAAACCAGTCAGCTTAAAGTGCTCATCAAAAGTGTTTTTGTATGTTCTCACCTTAAATAGATTTTTTTTTGTTACTGTGAGGTTTGACTATAAAAGGTAAAATGGTAAGTAGGCACCCATTAACATCCTACTGCTGGGCTTAGGCCTCCTCACTCATATGAGAGAGAATTGCAGGCATAGTACCCAAGTGAAGAAAATTAGGCGGAAATCTCTTCTCTCCGAGGCACAGGCGGTGGATCACACTACCAACTTCCCAACTTCGGGCAAATATTGAGAAAATCTTAATAGAAAACTCAATAACGATTTTTGAATTGGCCCGACCCGGGACTCGAGCCCAGGACCTCATATGCTAACCACTAGACCAGTGAGGCAGTGGTTTGTCTGTGATTTCATCTAATAGTAGTAGTAAGTGATGATGCAATCTATGATGACGGCTTGCTTACTGATCTAATACTTTAGCTCTTAATGGTTCCTACATAGTATCGTACTGGAATGCAATTTGTTTTGCTCGGTGGAACGTTTTTGCTGGTACAGTGGTAAATAACTACGGACGAAGCCAAATTAAACAATACAATTTCATGTAAATTTACACTGTCGGGATTTAAACCTCGGACTCTGATAACGAAGCTAGTATCAACAAGATCATCAAAATATGATTATATGACACGTAGTAGGTCTTCTTAGCGATTACGCGCCAAAGGCGAACGGTTTGAATGCATATTAATTTTTATTGCTGGTCCATTGCATTGTACCTTGTATTACTTTTTATTTTATGTCCGCGTCCATCAATATTATTTTCGGACAGTTGAATGTCGGTCTGTTTTAACGATTGCATTGAATGCACTTCGAAATCGGTGCATTAAGACGTTGCAAAAATTTGTTATTATCTTTGAAAACATGTCACATCAAAGTGCCGATACGTGTTTTGTTGCGATATGCGTTGATTTCATGATACGATTTTCATATACATGTACGAGTGTAATATGTAAATGTGTAAAATGTATCCGGGTATTTAAATCTGTAATGTTAACTACTTCTTTCTGTATATACACACGAGTTTAAGGAAAAAATTCTGCATTTAATTTCGCTTGGGATCTACGAAGACAGTGGGTAAAATAAATGGGTATTATCTGTATATTTAACATTATATTAAAAATTATATATAATTTTATACTAGCTCTCCCACTGTCATTGTTTCGGTTGCCTTTTAAGAAGAATATAGACTAAGTTATTCCTTATAACATCAACTATCTCCCAGAGATAGTAGTACTGTCGAAATTTGTATGGCTGCATTAATAAATATTAAACAACTTTTTGATTTACATATATTGAAAAGCTCTTTATTTACATTACAAACCGATACTCCAAATTTATTTATATGTATAAAAGCTAATTTAAAAATACAGCAACTTTTGAAATTTTTTGGATATATGAGCGAGAAGAAACGCAATGGTTATTTTTTCTTTGATTACGTTGTAAATCTATTAGTTCAATAAATTATTCAAACAATATGGGGACACAAAGCTCTATTCCATCTTTTTCCTACTTCATCAGTTATTATTCATTCTTTCCCACTAAATATCTGCTATTATGATAGACTGTTACTTACCTCATTTTACGTAAAATCCCTTATTAAAATATATTCCTTTACTTCGTTATCGTATAAAGCTTAAGTCATATTAAATTAGGCTTAGCGGGCGCTATACGAAAACAATATCGATGGAACAAATTTAATGTTATTACATAAGTTAATAACAGTTAACACAAAGGAAGCGGCACGTCACATGTGACACGTCGTATCAAATCGTGCTGACATTCAAGTTCAAACTTCAAACGATATCGTAGCACCCACGACCTCGCTTCACTAAGGTTTTAGTTCGAAAGTGAACTATTTATAGACAGATACATATTTATAGGCAACACATATATATATAATAAAGAAAATCTATATTCATTTTTGATATGAAACTTCTTTAGGTGCATGAGAATAAAATGTTTACGGATGAAACGCGTGATCACGCATCACGAAGATGTGCAGCGTTTTTAAGCTAATTCGTTTGAAGATTAGGTAGTTTTAATATTTACAAATTACATGTGTCATTTACATTTACCCCTCGTCATTTAATAATAAGATATACTATTATTCTTAAAATATAAAATAAAAACATATATTTTCTTTTCTAAATTGTAAATTCAAAATCAAAATTCAAGTAAAGGTAGCAGCTCATTAAAGTCCCACTGTTGGGCACAGGCCTCCTCGCTCATATGAGAGAAGGTTTTTAGAGCATAGAGCCACCACGCTGCTCCACTGTGGTCTGGCAGGCATAGTACACAAGTGTACTATGCCTGCCAAATCGCATGTATATGTATAGAACTCATAGTCCGACGTGACGGCAATCCGACACGACCGAAAAGAGAGAGAATTTTAAGTAATCATTTGAAATATTGACAAACAACACGTGGCATCTTTTTTTACCATTCGTCGTTTAGATTTCAATAAATTATTTCTATTAATTTTTGACACTTTTAATACTTTAATGACAATTCAATTCATTAAATTCCTAACACATCTTCAATTTTCTTTCTCTCTAGGTATCGGAAATGTAAAGTATTAGATTTGTATAAATATAAACGAGACTTAAAAATTAGTTTGCTAAAGAATTTCACTTCTGATATGGGTCCTTTTACGCGCGCACTCTTGTTTTTCATGTAGCAACACCAAAGTTATTACATACATAAAAAGGAAACTTCGCTTTGCATCTATTTCGAAACAAAGTTAAGAGTTTACAAGTAAATGGTTCAAAAGAAAAGATAATCGAATACATGTATACATTCTTATACATTTATTTTATGTCGTCTGTTCAACAAGAATTAATGAGAGGAAAAAATTATAAATTTTAACAATTTTTGTAATATTTACAGATGGTACACATTGCATTTAGAAGGCAGTGCATTTCATAATCGTATAGCTTCTACAATAACATTGTACTACCATTAATATTCCCTTAATAAACCCCAAAATTATTAACTCTTATCAAATAGCATGACAATCACTATATTTACTCAATTTAATCACTAAATTTTATAATTTGGAACTTGAAATAAAATAGCGTTAATGTACAGTGTGATGGTTTAGAGTGTTTAGACTCTACGATATCAAAACATTTTGAATTGCATATGTAGTACTTCTCAACTGCAATATTATAATTAGTAGTAGTAGTATTAGATACATAAAGAAAAAAATGTATTTTTTTGTTAATGTAACAAGAAAAATGTGCTAACATAACATATATGCAGACACGAACGTTTAAAAAATTCTAGAATTAACTCATAAGTAGCGTTAAAGCTAAAAATGTCTTGTATATCGCACCGCTTCCAATAAAACAACGGATTAACGACTTCCATCTAAGCTTACTCCGTTTTCACTATTAATATTCAGTGCGTCTCTTTTGAATGTCTTTGGTAAGAGGAGGCAACAAAACAATTTTTATTAGAAGCCACCACAACGATCCAGTAGAACGAATGGCACCATTTGTATCAGACATTTTAATACGTATAAGTATTGTTTATTGTTTTTCTAGAATTATATTGGGCCACACGCAGTACATTTTAAGCTGAAAATATGGAGTTGAAATATCGAAAATAAAATATTTCTTCATAATTACTTTATTTATAAATTAGTTATCCTTAAAAGATAGATATATTACATTCTTGGTAGTAATTTAAAAGAGGCTTTGTCCTACTATATTATGGTTTGTTATATCTATAGAAGATTAAGCAATGTTTTCGATCTATGTTCCTAAACGGGATTATTGTTACCGACACTTTCACCCATTATCATTATTTATAAACCATTTTACACGAAACCTTCTTCAAAAAACTCTAACCTCTTGGTGACAATCTAATAAAACTTCGCTTCAGTAGTTTTTGAATCAACCGCGAAGAGACGCGATGCATGATTTTGATTAATTATTTATTTACTCAATGGTACACAATTAATTAATTAAGACGGCATATAAATGTGATTTAAACATGTCTGGTGTTCAATAAAACCTAAGCTTTTTAAACTTTTTGATAGAAATATATTTTTTTATAGAAATAAATTAAAATCCGTGTTTAAAAAAATTAAGTATGTTTCTAACCGCAGATGGATACTACCACTACTAAGAAAATGTATTACTGATTATCATTAAATGTGTAAAAATTAAAATATGTAAAAATATGCACTTACAATAAACGAAGTATCAAAGGCTTGCTTAATAAAAAACGAAATGGGAATAACTAAAATGTATAAACACTTTATCTACAAGAACTGCATTTCGTTTTAAATACTTGAATGGAGTAGAAACGTTCCCTTCTCAAAGGAATTTTAAGAAGTAAGTCTTTTTAAAAGGCAAGCTTACTGCAACTGCTGTTTTTGCCTTTAACATTTTTATAAAATTAGGTAATGCGTAAGTTTTTATTGCTTTTTCTCAAAGTAATCGTCGAAATTATACAATTTTTATGTTATTATTACTTATCCTTTTCTGAGACTTTCCAAGATGCTATTTCGCTTCATATACGTATATAACTGGAGGTACCAATATATAACTTCAGGAAACCATAAGCCAGAAAGCCAGCAGTGACTCTTTTAAAGATATTTTTTTAAGTTCACGTTGTTGTAACATTTATCTTTAACGTGTAACTGTAACCAAAGATAAACATTTATATCTTTTAAGTAGTTTCAAGATTGTAATATGCTTATGAATCATGAAAATGTTCTTAACATATTTCTTAAAATAACGTAAGTGGTAAATAGAAAACTGATTAAGATATCAAGTGAGATCACATAATCTCTAACTTGAAAAGATTTGGAAAGCATGCATGTCATTGACTTATTTGAGTACTCAAAAATATCGAGATATTTTATTTTGCTCATTTCAGAATGCACTAACCCATCCTAGACATTTTCGTTTCTGCAGCTAACAGCGTTTAATACAAACTGGAAGTCAATTCTAAAACAAAGAGAAAATAAATAAAGTTTCCATTACTTGCGAACGAGATGTCAAAAGGCACATACGAGACATTGTTTTTCTCAAGAATGCTTGAAGGAAGCTTGACTACACATGCTAAGACTTGCCAAGTAATAGCTGTCCGATTGAAAGCAAAGTTTTCAGTCTATTTTACTTTAAAATGTAAAAGGTCACTATGTTCTTGTATCGAGAGTATCTATTTTATTTAAGACTTTTATTTTACAATAGCCGTGATAACGTGTTGGTTAGACACAAGAAAACTTGGGCTAGTAAAGAAAGACGTTATTATGCTTCAATCACATATGGATATCGGCTTCATCACACAATAAGACTTGTAGTTTAAGTTCATACCTATCTTGAGCAAATGCTTCCGACTAGTATATAGTATGCCAGGTAAAAAGCAGTGCTTTTATTTTATCAAATTCTCAGATGAGGTCATAAAATCTTAATGTGCTTGTCATCTCAAGGTTCTTAAGTATTTTACAAATCCATAAATTCTGGTTTGAGACATCAGTCCATTTGGAGGCGTGGGTTTAATTCCACCACAATCGTCATGTTGTGTTCTTCTTCTTTTAATGGCTTTCAGGTTCGACATTTGAGAATACACAACTTAGGCTATATTTTTTTTTAATAAACAAATACTTATTATAAAACTATGCACAACAGTTAGTACAGGTAGGTTGGACACATGTTCACTTAAAGGAGAATTGGGTCTAAAGCTTACACATAACCCAATGCTTACAGGATATGCTGGTTTCTTCGCGATACTTCCTTAAAGTAGAATAAAAAACTTCAAATATGTTTTATTTGGAGATGGATAGGCCACTTGATGTGAACTCGGATCAATAAACGCACCAACAGGTTATCAGAGTGGTACTCAAGAACCAGGAAAAGTCGCAGAGGCAGGCCAATAGAGATGGGAGGACGATCTGCCAAAGGGTTGGCGAAGATTAGCAACAGACGAAGCAACTAGAGAGAACTAGAAGCCTATGTCAACGAAAACTTGAACCGATGAGCTGATTAAAGAAAATGGAAAAGAAATAGATTACAATATGATTATAATATAAAACTAGGTTAAATGAATGTTAAGTTTATATCGGTCAGTGAATTAAGGTTATTTATATTTTTTTGGCAGAAATTAAAGAAAATTTAAACAAAGATTTGCATAAAAGTTCGACTTCGATTCGATCCCGTGGATTCTCACCAAAATCCACATGCTACAAATAAATAAAATAGCTTGTTCATTTTCTTAGTTTGTTCTCGTTAACTATCTAAACGGCTAGACTAACTTTAACAATATTTTCATTACCAGATAGATGACGTCGTATGAAATAACACAGACTATTTCATCAAGAAATTTATAGAAGAACTTTATATCCAAGGCTATAATATCACTAGCCACAAAGTATGTATTAGCAAATACTAAAACAATCAAACTGTTTTCGTCAATTTATAACAGCAGAAAAATCAAATGTGTTTGTAAAGATTCGTAAATTAAATAAACCGGGGCCGGTAACTCAAAACAACGACATCAACTCGTGACAAGACTATCTTTCTTTACTATTTGTTCGTCCTCCAATAGGTGCATTAGGTTGAAGTGGTTTTGTGTTCTCACGAGGCCCGACTAAACCTTTTAACTATCTGGGTTTGGGGCCACGACCCTGTTTATAGCATAAAATCGAAGAGCTCCTTGACATGGATGGGCTTAAATTTATGTACTTTGTATAGGGAAACTCGAACGTAATGACTTTTTATTATAAGATTAACATTCAAATCGTATTCCTTTTACAATTGTTTATTTAACAATAAGTATTTTTAAATTGAAACTTTCTATGAATGCGAAATATAATCTATTATGTTTATGTTAAAAACAGACTAAAAGAAAAATTGATTTAGAAATTGTTACTATAATTCATATTTGTAACATTACACAATTATTGTTTTATTGGATATCAACATTTATCGAGATCGATTAAACCGTACATTATAAAAGGATATAAATACTAACAGAAGTGAGACAAATCAAATTTTGAGTCCTACTGATTTTTATGTAATATAGAATAATACATACAGTTCTCGGCGGTGACTACCTCGTACTTCCCTTTCTCTTGAAAACATGGGGATATCATTTATGTATCGAATAGTATTCATTATCACAACCATTTTTGAACTCCAACCATTGAGAATGAATTCACTGACATATTGTATACTAGCTGAACCCGCGACTTCGTCTGCGTGGAATGTGTTTATGGGTAGTATTTTCGTTAATTTAGGCAAAAAGAATATTCCTACCAAATTTCAAGTCTCTACGCCTTATGGTTCCTTTTATATCTCATTTTAGAGCTCATCTTCTATTGAAAAACATTAGAAAACGCTAAGTTACACTAACATTTATACAATAGTTAAGGAACACGGCGTGCAAAGGTGGTCTTATTGCATAAGCAATTTCTTAACAGGCAACCATTGGGCATAGAAAACTGTAACAGAAAGCAAAAGACTCGACACAAAAAAAAGAAAAGGCACTTAAAATAAGTATATTAAATATATAAATATAACTAAATAAAAGTATGTGCGTACAAAGTACACATGTCTGATGTGAAACTTTTTGCAAAGTAATTTTTTTGTCTTGTTTATATTTATACAAATCTAGAACTTTAGATCTCCGAGACTTAGAGGAAGGAAGAAATTATTCATTAAATTTTGTTTCTGAATTTAAAATTTTGAAAATATAGAATTTATGATATATTTTTATTTAATATTTTATGAAAAATAGTATATATAATTATTAAATGACGCGTGGCACATTAATATGCCACATGTTATTCGTAAATATTAAAACTACTTAACCTTCAAAGTAATTAGCATAAAAAAACGCTACACATAACGTGACAGTAAGCACACGTTTCATCCTTTAAAAACATTACCCTTATGCGCCTAAAGAAGCTTCACTTCAATAAATATAATATACATAATCTCTAGAAGGCGATTGTTGTACATGCTCGTAATTTCCTACACAATACTTTGTAAGTGCGATAAAAGAGAATTATTTTTGCATAAGAATTATAAGTGGTTTTTAATGTTTTGCACAAACCTTCTACTTCCTTTAAAGAAAACAAATAATCCATAACTATATTTAATGCCTCGTGCGCTTGCTCTATTATGAAGATTGCATCAGGCACCTTGATTGACAAGTGGAATCCACCCACCGCGGTGTTGGTGGTCGAATAAAACGTGATTCCGTAAAATATACCTTTATATAGAACAAATATACTATGCCAATATCCAATGGCTTTGTCCAATGCCATTTGGCCAATTGCTAGTTTATTTACACTTACATTTTTGAAGTGAAACTTCGATAGGCTTCGATAGGATGAAACGCGTGATTAAAAAAGGTTAGGTAGTTTTAGCTTTTACAAACAACAAGTGGCATTTTAATTTACAATTCGACATTTGAGATTTCAAAAAATATTTGTATTTTTCTTCGACACTTTTAATATTTTAATGATAACTAAATTCATTCAATTCCTAACATATCTTCCTTTTTCCGTCCCTCTATGTCTCGGTAGTCTAAAGTTTTATATTTGTATTTATACTGTGTTTTTTGTGTATATATTGTTTATATATATTCGTATTATGTATGTAGTAAGTATTTAGGTATTTGTTTATAATCTAAGTAATATACGAGTGTCTACTTATTTATTAACACGGTTTACCTAATACTTCCTTTCTCTGACGGTCTCCCTATACATTGGGTTGTCTGGAAGAAATCGCTAACGAGCGATAAGACCGCCCATTTTACACTAGTTTTACTTAAGTTAAGTCATTGTTCTCTTGTGGTGTTCAATAAAGCGTTCTAACTATCGAATGTAAATATGGCTTTAAAATGTGCTTTCTAAAGAAGTTTCACTTCTGACATGTACGCATTCGCTTTTACTTTTATTCCAATCGCTTATTTATTATTTTGCGCACTTTCGACGGCCAAGTTTGCGCAATGGTTTAAGTACTTGCTTCGTTTACTAAAGCCCCAGTGTTAATTCCTGATGGGCCATGTTTGGAAATTGTATCTTCTGTTTTATATGGGTCTGGACCGGTGTTAGACTTCCGCTGCAACGAACAAGCAAAAGTATTTGCGTTCCGGTGCGATGCTGTGTAGAAATCACAGAAGGGGAATTACCAGCGCGCGTCCATCTTAGACTGTATCATAACTGAGATCACAATCAAGCCCTAACTTATCAACAATAAAACAAACTTCTGAATTACTTAGTGAAACATATGAAGGAGATTTACTTCAAACTTTTACCGAGTTTATTTTTCTACAATATTCATAATCTGTCATTTATGATATCGTTACAATCGATCTAGACATTCCGTATTTAGATCGATTCAAAACCAATAATATATCGTTCTAATATGAATTAGGTAGGTAGGTTATGCTAGGTAGCCAAGGATATGATTTATTCTTTTAAAGTGTTAATTTTTACAGGAACAATAACAAATTGAATGCACTCGGTAGTGCAGCCAAGGCCAATATGGCGGTGTCCATGTCACGCAACAGCTGACCGTGAAGCTTTTATATCTCCCTCTCATTCATGCTAATTTTAAAAAGTACAAAAGGTTTTTTATGTCATAGTTCATTTATTTGCCTTTTTTTATAAAAATAATTGGCGTAACGAATGTATTTTCTACGTTGGATATTGGTCGACTTGGCCAAATGCGAGTAGCAACAACTTTTTGTTTGATTTTGTCTGCAGCCCTTCATTGTACGAACAAAAAAGAATAAGAATCGGTAATTGCTTCATCGTACGGCTAATCATCTTCAGATTTTGTAGAGCAGTTTCTAAGAATTGTTTATTTTAATATAATAATTAGCTTTTATTAAGTATTATTTTTATTCAGACCCTTAATTTATAACATATGTATAAGCTAAAAGAAAATATACATATTGAATATGTAAATCCGATCTATTTAATATCGACTGAAATAGAGAAGAAATATCGACAAGACAATTTTAAATATTGAGTCAACTGATATACTATATCTAGGCAAAGGCTCTAACCGATATTTCAAATCAAATCAAAATATCTCTATTCAAATAGGCATGTTGCACTTTTGAATCGACAAATATTTTTTTTTCTTTTCCACACTCTAATTCTAATGTACATCTGATGATGATACTCCAGAACGACTTAAAATCTAAAGTTACGAAGGTTCGCGCCCTGATCCGAGAAGAGCCCACAACAAACTCAGTCGGGTATTTTGTTTTTTTGTTAACATCATCATTACAATATCATATTACTTTAATATATTTCAATTCAAATTAGAGCAGTTCGTTCACTCTAGCGTTTCTATCGTCCAAGTAATGTTGCAACTTATAATACGATTTTTCTATCAACTTTCTTTTAACAAAGACTTTGAATTTATTAATTGAGATCTTTAGAACGTCTTGTGGGAGTTTATTATAGAAACGTATACAGTTACCCTTGAATGAGTTGTTAATTTTATGCAGCCTAGTAGAATTTATAACAAGTTCGTTTTTGTTTCATATGTTATATGATATACATTCACTCTTTTTATTAAAAGAGTCAACGTTTTTACGTACGATCAACAAGTTTTCCAATATATTATATATATTTGTAGTTACAAATCGCTCAGTCCAATTGTACTTTGGTTGACTTGACGGAATACTAGTGCAGCTGGAAAAGAAAAGATAATGTTTATAAAATCTCCGCGATTAGTAGACTTTCAGATGAAATAAACTCAAGAGATAGATGGAGAGCTTCCATTTTACCCTTAAAGTTATATTCGTAACCTTGTTCCAATAGAATATTTGTAAGTTACAATTATCCCTTTTCTCCACAAATTAGTCGGGTAATCTTGGAGGAAATCCACTTCATCAAAAGAAGTAAAGTATCTACGTCTAATCTTATCATATAACAGAGAAAATGAATTTATAGTTATACTTGAAAACACGTCACTAGATTAACTTTAGTCAAAATGTACTAGTGTTTTATATTATTTAACGACTAAATTAATTGTTCAAGTCACGACTCTTTCGTTAAACCACAAATTTGCACGATTGTTTCACAACTCGTTAATGTATGAAAGCAATATTTGTGTAGGTCATGCAATGAGTACATTATAGCGAGAGGAATAAACGTTCTCTGTTTTCAAATATTTTTAACTTAAAACAGGATTTTTTCCTATTTATCTATTACAATTTACGTTGTGAAAATATCTTTAGGCACGCTATAGAGTGTTTTTTATGGGTACTGAATGAGTTTGAGCCATTACACTTGTCTCTGTAACGCTCGTTCACTAAAATCTTCTCTAGCTGAGGAAAGAAGCGAGAGAGTTGTACTCAACTTGTCTTTTATATATTATAATGAATTATTTAATATAACATTTCTGACAAAAGCTTACACAATTATCATTATATATATAATTTATTTCGTATTAATAAGCCTTATTGAACACTTCTGTCGTATTCTAGCACACACGAACTTTATTGTAAAATACATCAGAAGAAAAATATAGATAGTTTTGTCTTTGATATTTTTAATAACTAAGAAAACAGACTGTATTATATTAGCCTTATTATTTGGCCTATTAACTTATTAACATAAACTACAAATAAACAGTTTAGTCGTATATAAAACCAAATTAGACGTAATTGGATCATTGTCTTTCTATTTGACGTAATCAAACGTTTTTCTCCAATTTTAGACTTAATATATCAATTTCCTGTAAGCCTCTTACACTCATGCATATGATATGCATATATCAGAACATATTACTCTCATTTTCATCCAGCGAGAGCATTAATCAAAAGCAACATCTGGTGGAGGTAATTTTTCAGCTAAAGCAATATTTCGTCTGTCCGTGTCGAAGATAACCCTTTCACGACTTTATTGAAGTTGACACAACTCGCTTTTTAAACAGCTATAAAAGTAAAAGTTTAATATTTGAAGATGGGATAGTTAAGATAATGCCGATGCGATGGCTAGCGATGCCACCTGCACTCATTTAAGAAATAGCAAGCTGATGTAATTTAAACTCTATTTTCATACACAACAGGTTGTAATTCCCTTGTTTTTTGTGTTGAAAGGGAATACTTGATGTGGTAATCCGGTATGCCAAAGCCATATCATAGGAGCTGCCTGCATTACACAGCCTGCGACTATGAAATATCAATATTTTATAAGGGGGCGAGTTATTTTTGATTCCTATCTCGTATATTAACACCTTGTTTATATAACTTCCGAGGGTTTTTTTATTAATGAATGCCTTTTCATCTTCCCCAGCATCTGCTCTACCGAATTATGAATGCAATTGTCAGGACAATGATTAATGGAAGATTATGAAATATTGAAAGATCAATATTGCATTAATGAACTTTGATGTTAAGAAACGATTCTTTTATAATATCTTTTGAATTAGTTTGGTCCGATATGTCATTAATATCTTTTTTAAGTCAATTTTTTTTACTACGATAACGTTTGATTGGAAGTTACTTTTATAGCAACGTAATTAAAAAAGTTAAGCAAGACTTAAATGACTGAAGCATTGTAATTTATTATAATCAAAATAGGCTAGACATATTCGGTATTTGTTATTTTATTATTGCATATTTACACATACATCTTTAAGGATATTATCGAAATCATGCATCTATAATGTAATATTTTATTAATATGCTGTTATATAAATTATTTCTTTAATACAATTAAGTTCAATCAACCAAAGGACAGACCTGACGGTTAAAAATATATTATAATCTAGCCACCGATCTCCTACAATCTCTCTTTGAAACACAAAAAATACGAAGCTTCGAAAACATTGCTACAGATTTTTATGAAACCGTATACAAAGCCGTGATACTTGAATTGTATTTATTAAAAGCATCAATAGACAAGATCGAGCTTGAATCTGATAGCCTGTTGACCTCCATACAAACACAGAGTCAGACGTTGCCATGAAATAAGAACTAACTGACTAACACAATAGACTCAAGTTGTAGAATCACAGACACGCAAGTTTTAAAATCAATATTTGATTTACAATAAAAAATTACCTAGTTTTGAGACACTTACATACCTTGACAATGTATATGAAGATAACTGTTTTTTGCAAAATATATTATAATAAACTCACAGAAGTCATACTATAGATATCACTTAATAGATTTAAAACTTTTATTAAAATCAAATAGCAACAATTCACTATAATTATGTTTATGATGATAAAAGAGAACATCCGACTGAATTTTGGGTTCTTCTTAGAAAAAATCCTCCTTGTTTAAGATTTTAGGTGATTATTCAATATTATCATCAGTGTTACATTGGAAATAACGTAAGTATTTAATAACATCGATAATAGTTAAAGTCCTTCAAAATAATCCAGACATTTTCGAGATAGGCGGGAAGAAACGCAGATAAACAGATATTTTTATTGCTTAGGTGAAATTCAAAGTGCATTTTTTATTACTCACAGGTTAACATCAGGCTGTAAGGTTACCTAATGGTAGGTGATGTACATTCTGGGATCAGCTAGTGATCTCATTCAAGGATGAGGAGGGATCCGTTGTTTAGTTGGTATTCTGATACTTCAGCGAGTCCCACATTCCTAATTGGAAGGACTTTGCTTTCCTTCGGGGTACAAAAAGAAATTTCCTAGCAAAAATAAAAGCAAAAAGGTGATGTATAATCTAAATTGGCAGCGTACTAACCGGGAAAGATATATTTCACCTATTGGGTAGTTGTTTCGTACCGGAACGTAAATTTTTGGCTTAGCGAACCTTTCTTTCTAATAGACCGGTAACTAGCCACGACTGAAACCTCACACAGTCCAGTTATATTCTTCCTTTTAGCGTACCCCCGCTCCCCCCGACTAGCAAGGGTTCCTTAGCCAAGATTTCTTACTGAGACCAATACTTCTTTTAACAACAACGTTTCCCACCAAGACGAGGTCTAGGAGCTCGTATCTTTCGTTTCTAGGTACATGCCCCTGATATGCTACTTTTCTCATCTTGACAGTTCGCAAAAGTTTCGGTTTTGTTTTATCCGCCACAGAACTTAAACATTTGACACCTTCTCCGTCTAGCTGATGGCCAACAGCCGTCGAAATGTCGACATCTCACAAGCAACAATCTGCTTCCTACGGTCTTCGTTAAATGTCCACGCTTCACATCCTAATAAAAGCATCGGCCAGTCGTAGCATTTGAGTAGTTTAGTACACACAGACATCTTAATTCTATAATTGCAGAGTACTTTCTTAACTTGGTCACTGGTCCAAAATAACTTTAGCCACGTACCTAGGTATTTATATTTACTTACATTCTCCAACATTTGGCCGTCGACAATCATATACAAATAAGAAAATAAAAAAACCTAAATTTTGCCCGCCGGGTCTTGAAACTGGGACGTTTGTTAAAAGCGAGTACTGGCACTATTGCCTAGGGAGTCCGTTAATATATCTAGCCATACAATTGTACTACGCTTTAGTTTACGATAAAAATGTACATTGAAAAGAAAATCTCTGAACGATTTGCAATATAAAATCTCCTGAACTTTTATTGCAGTCTCAGTCTTTTAGTTTTTTAAACAAGTAGTCAAGAAAAGTTTAAACTTCAACTGAAACAGTCGTGTATTGAGCGACTTCTGTTCAAAGTTTTAGAGGAAATAAGGTTACCCACTAACTTACATGCGATGTTAACAATATGGTACAATTTTAGATACAAACATTTCGCTGCATTTAATGAATAATCTCAAAATCCAGACAACATAATCCATAATAATGTATATTTTTTGTGTTAAAAACTCATATTGAAATCGACAAAAATGTTGCTGTGGCACAATTAAATTTTAGTATTCTATAATTACTATTTCAAATATGCGATTTATTCATTTTATTTTTTTGCCAACTGTTTATTCCGGCTAATCCCCGAAACTTAAAATATCAGCTACAATACGAGAGTAGAAATCTCCAATGGGTTTATGCACTCTTTACTTTTCTAAACATTCTGTTAAAATTTTGCACAGCTTTTTTGCATTTTTGTTAACGGTTTTTTACATCAGAAACATTAACGTAGCATGGCTTTCATAATGTAGGCATGACACAGCATACTGGTCATTGTCTAATATAATAAAAAAGATGTAGATTTATAAAAATGAAACTTACGTGCTCGTTTGTTCTTTACAATCCATCAATATGTTTTATGGTGAACGAATACATTGTGAGGGAAATCCGGGATTATTTAACCTGCAGTGGTGCAGCGTGGTGGGTTTACGCTCTAAAACCCTCTCTCCTACGAGAGAAGGTCTGTGACCAGCGGTGAGACATTAATAATTATTATACCTTTACCTTATACCATATTAAATATATGTACAATTCAAAATTTTCAATCAAGGAAATGATAATGGCATCAAATTAAACCTGATGGCACATTTAACAGGAAGAAACTCTAAATTTCGGGATAAATCGAGCAGGATCAAATATTTTAATAGATAAAAGATAGGCTCGAACTTACACGGTACTAAGACGTATTACCAAAAAAAGATTTTGACAAAGTAGACAAGTTTTAATATAAAAAGTGACGTAACAAACTACTTCTCATTTGAGTTTTTGTGATTCATTTTGTTGGGCTTAGCTTAGACTCCATGACGCGCCCCCGCAGCGGTCATCTTCATCTGTCATTTTTAAATTATAAAAAGCAAAAAAAACCGATCGGGGTACATTAAAAAAACCCAAACGCTTCACCCACTTCACCTACGGCGATTTTATACCATTCCTAACACAAACTTTAGATCGGATCTCTTAAAAAGCTCATTTTTTAATCGAAATTCCCGTATCATAAAGTCGGAATAGGAACACTTTTTTTAAACTATTCTGAATAGTAAAATATTTCTACTATTTGGAATAATTTATAGGCGGAGGTCCATTAAAGGGTATTTTATAGTGTTGGTTTTGTAGCAGTTGGCTAAGCCTGTTTATAATGTAATGATCACATGAACGAATTTATTAGTATGAAACGACGTCATTTTAAATTTCTCATTGTTAGGGAACAGTGGGGTGCTCTTTGTCACATTTTAATGGGAAATTAAGGTGTTGTTAAGGTCCAGATAAGATATTATGTTGGTTTAAGGTATTTATTATACTATATTCTAACGGATGTAATTCTACATTTTAAAGTTTTGATGATGTTACAATATATTACATATAGGAGGAATTAAACAAAGTCTGAATACGATTCGAAATGCGAAAATGTCTCTAAAGGAAAAGCAGTTTTAATTTACATTATAAGGTTGTAATAAGGTAATAAGCGTAATGTGTTTTTAAATGTGATTTAATTAAACTTGTACTTATGGAAGTTTCATTCAAATAAGTCTAGCTGACTGAAAATTAGTTTAAACAAACAGACGAATATAAAAGTATATAATTCTTCTCTACGTGTGTACGTGACAGATATTCAACTAAACCTTTGACATTTTAAAAAAAATTAAATTTGCAGCATTCAAGAAAGGTTTAAATGGACAATTTTCTTCGTTAAATAAAAGATTTCCCTATATTTTCACGAACAGCTAATGTAACAGATAATATAATTTTAGATAACAGATGTCTTGCAAAACTGACCTGGTAAGATAAGATGTCTCTTATGGTTTCTATACAACATCGTACCGGAACTCAATATATTTACTGGACAAGATGTCTTAGCTGGTCCCGGTTAAAGCCTCGGACCAGTCTAGACTCAGGCAAATTAATCCAGAAGCGAATATTTGCCCCAAAACTCCAGACGGCCTTGCTGGAGTTTTGGGTCAAATTTTCAATTTCATATTTCCAGTCGATGTTAAGGAATGTGTTCAAGGCACGGGGTTATAAATTGGCAATGGACAATAAAGTTTGTCGGTTTCTTTTAACACCTCACATTACGGTTAATTATTGAATGTTAACAAAGGCGCACCTGCATATAACAGTCCCTTTTATGGCGCCGACGTAGGTTTACATTAGCGGCAAGCAAACTGTTTTAATTGCTTGTCCAGTATTACGAAATGTATGAGCGGACATAGCAGCATGTACTTTGTAATACGTATATTGTGTATGTTTTTTTCTATAACATTACGTAATCAATGGCTTCCCGTATTATATACGATTATTATTTTTAGTATAAGTTTTTCTGCTGACGTAGTCTTGACAGGATTCTAGGAGTTTACAGTTTGAGCAGTTCAAACACGTACTCGAACCGCTCAACCTTATCCAATATACTCCCGTTAAGGTAGACTGCTAAAATCCTGGTCAGAGCTCCGCTTCTCACTGAACTAAACCCTTAAGTCTCATTCATCTAGGATGCCAGAGCTGAATGCGACAGCGGACATCTGGACCTTAACACCTTGATGAAGAGGGTTCCACTGGATTTTAGTGGGTATCCTGGTATAGGCATCTGGTCCCATACTCTCGGATGAAAGTGGATCCGGTGTTCATAGAGCATTTCCGAGCTTTAAAAGTTGAAATATCTAAGGAACGACACAGTAAGATTCGGCGCAGATGCGCGGACTTTTTCTGTCATCTTCCCCCGTAGGTTAAACTTGCTATGAGGACTGCTGTCCGATAGGAAAGTCTCACGAGCTGGTCACGTCACCAGCTCCAGGCGCGCCACCTACGGAGTTATGGATCGGTGATGACACCATATTGGGCCCGTTTGTTTCAGTTTTACGGACAATGTTGCAGCTCATCTAACCGATCTTGGAGCACCATCAGGTTTTAGCCGAAAGAATTCCGGCATGACTCGCAATGTTGTATATATCCATGAGGATTTCCTAAAGCTAAAAAATCAAGGCCCTTTAACACTACATTATCTCTTTTATATTTTATTTACTCAGATGCTTAATGAAGTCGTTTTAACTCAATTGGTTTATAGTGGTTTAAAAACTCCAGTTGAGGGTGGCAGGGGTGCACTTCAAAGCTTTTTCGCTTTGGTTTGCCACGTTTTTGTTAGGTGGCGCTAATATTAAATTTATAAGGCAGAGCTATAAAGAGTTTTCGTTGTGCTAAATGTTTATTTTAAATTAATAAAATAGCTAAGTATAAAGTCGCCTATACTATATTGATTAAGGTAAGCTATCAGCCAAAGATTAGGGAAGACAAACAGATAAACAAAGAGATACAATAGATAAAATTCTAAACCTGATATATACAGAATCACGGTAATTTAAAAAGCTGTTTATTTGATAGTAATTTTCCGGTATTAGATATGTGTTCCGGTACGATGCTGTGAAGAAAGCATAAGAGGTAAATTGCCTCTTACCAGATTAGCACGCTAACTTATTAGCAATAAAAATCTTTATTTTCGTCATCACTATTACAATACAATTTTAATATTAACTTAGGTTAGAGCAATTCATTCACTCTCACACAGTCCGTGATAAAATGCTGTAAAACACTTTGAATAGTCGACTTTATGAATTGATATGAATACATCTTAATTTAGTTGTTTTTAACAAAAATACCACAATATAATTGAAGTAACCCCAGTCCCTATTTATATTGCTACGTCAAATCTCAAGGAGGGCTTATAAATCGAGGGATGAGATGATTCAGCGAAATTACAGTATTGCTTTTTTTTGAGTGCCATTGATTCAAAACTTGCTAATGGCACTTTATTTTCCTTGGAACGATGACGAATGCTAAAAATTTTAATAGCAACGAGGTATTCATCTTGTTTTATTTATTCCCACCCCACCCATTATATCTGCCGCTCAATAATTATGGGTTGGGTAGGAAAAATCTTGAACAAAAAATAGTGCAGTATACGGATCGCATTTTTGCACCGCCCGAGAATGTTTCCGCTTCAGAATTGATATTTTATTGGATTTAAATTGAATATTTTTAATAAGGAACTCAGCTTTTTCTATAGTTAAGGAGTATATTTCTTTCATTTATTATACGGCACGTGTTATACGTGCTTGCCAATCCGCAGTGGAGCGGCGTGGTGGGTCTATGGACTAAAAACCCTCGCTCCTCGGAGTTAGGAGGCCTGTGCCCAGTAGTGGGACGTTAATGGGCTGCTACTTACTACGTGTTATACGCCAAAGATTAGACTCTTTTTATACAATTAAACAGGCATACGGTTTACTTTTTTATCGTTGTCTATTTCTCGCGGTACTTTATATTATATTATATCAGCTCTCTGTCAATAAAAGTTCAGTCAAAATCAATCCGGCCGCTTCAGCCCTAAACTAACAAACAAATATACATGCAAAATTAAAAAGACAAAACGATTTATTGATCTACTATAAGTACCGTACATATATATTTTACATATAGTATTCGTTGCTTCTATATATTGAAACAAACACTGCAATTTTATTATTTGTATAGACAGGTTTTCATTTGCCTATAGTTTCATGTTAAGTGATGATACAGTCTAAGACGCATGAACCTGGAAAGTCTGGAAAGACCTATTAATGGCTTCTACACAGGGACCCAGAACTCATATAGGGTTTCTTCACAATGAACCAGAACTCATATATGGTTTTTACATTGTGAACCAGAACTCATATAATACTGCATTTTATGAACTTTTTTCAGCCGGTAATCGAACCCAGGTCTTCTGCAAGCAATGCCTGTCATCCTTTAAATAAAAAAGCAAAGTTATACCGACAATTATATCAATAAAATTCTCTCATAACTTTATTGAGAAAATGGACAATATTGTTATCTGAAGAATATTGTTATGATATTCTTGTCATTGTTTGTAGCATAATATTTGATCTGGCGTTGCATGATTAAAATAATATCCGGTAAGGATGAATCTATTATGATAGACTTGGGCCCGCGACTTTGTTTGAAAGGATATTTAGATTAAGAATGTAGCGTGATTGAGTAGGTCAGAACTTTCGACAATTCAATTAAGTGCAACTGTATATATATATGCGACTTAATGAAATTTACTTTTATACTAAAACTAATTGAAAAATCGTATTATTACGATTCGATCAATTCATTTGATATGAATACGATTTGCAGGATTACTAAAACGATGAAGTTGGGTAGTTGGCGGTGCTCCACTTTCGTGCCTCGGAGCGCACTTTAATCCGTCGGTCCTGCGACTGATCTCTCTCCGCGAGTGTCGGATTCCTGTCACATCGGACTATGATAGAGAAGGAATAGAGAGGGCATTTGAATATTATGCCTACCAACGCGCAGTGAAGCAGCATGCTGGGTCTATGCTATCAGTGAGGAGGTTTGTGCCCAGCAGTGGGACGTTAATAAGCTGCTACATACTTTTGTAATATATGATTCCGTAAAAGCCTACTCGAATAAAGAATTTTTGAATTTGATGCCCAAGTTAGGTACAGAAGTTGTCATGTTGTTAAAACTGTTTTTAATTGCCATATTCGGATAGTGTGTGTAATATTTTGAATAATAAATACTGTATAATTGCAGTTATGCTGCATGTTGTCCTGTAGCCGTCGATCAATTTTAATCATTTCGTCTGCCTGCTGTCAATTTGTTTGCTGTCTAAAATAGCTTTATGTGGGGTATCCTGGTTATTTGGCTATTTATTTCCCCTGACTATGTATGGGTTATGGTTGCTCACGAGGATTCTTGCTAGGAGTCTCGTTATCAAAACTTAGACGATATCCACAGGTTCTCTCAATAAAAAACTTACGCATCTCGATGACCCCTATGTAAGACTCAACTCGTATTTTACTTAGACTTTTTGGTAATTTCGATAATTATGTTATCTCATTTATTAACCTAGGTCATCATTTTTTTTAATCAATTATGTAGGTATTTAACATAGTTGTTAAAAATCCGATCATTAGTACAAAAGGTCACACAGTAATAAAAAAATATCTTTAAAAAATTGTTTTCCATAGTTAGGAGTTTATACTTCACTCATTAAACTAAGGAGTAATTGAACTGTTGGTTATTTCAAAATTCACTATAATTTTTTAGTCAAGAATATTTTTATTGACCAGAAATGCACAAAGTTAAAATTTATGTACTTATTCATGTTCATACACTCAAAATATATATTTTATTTTTGGTGGTCTCGTTACAAACAGCAAGTAGATACCAGTCTAGATTCTTGGCAGTCTAGATTCTTGGCGAGGTAAATTTTAAAAATTATATTAACTAGTTTTCTAGGTCTTGTCTGTTGGAAGGCTACCACCCTACCAGCAATGTACGCTAAGCATAGAAATTGGGTTTTATTTTGCATGTTATTACTTTTAAGCTATAGTTTGTAAATGTAATTTACTTTTATTTGACTTTTAGTTATTTTTTTTTTGTCCTATTATTGTTATTAATCCATTATCTCGGTACTATAATGCACATCTGTTCTTTCACCAAAAAATACCACATAAATATATACATACATTTACGTAGGAACTATTAGGAGACGAATGATCACATATCAGTGTAGCGCACTACCATCTTAGACTTTATCATCGTACATGGGTTAGATTACGGTGTAGCGCTGACCTGTCAGGAATAAAAAAGTCAAACTTATCACGATCGATGCTTTCCACATTTGCGGACAAAAATAATTATGAAATAATTTGATATATCCCGACAAGAATCCGAAAGTATATCTACCTATTACTAAAATATTCATTTAGTTAAAATTTATGCAATGGAAATACGTTTTCCAAAATAATTCTGGTGAAATTTCAAGGAGAATTCCCTATTTCTAACTATTCATGGTTAGGTTGTCTCACGAAATAATAAATTGCAAATATATATTTGAATAGATGAAAGCTCGATATTATATCCTTTGCTTCCCGATTTCATAACAAGAAATAACTCTCTGAAGCTCAATAATATACTAAATAAACAAGTCTCAGAGAAATTTCTAGCTACTTTGATACTAAATTCGTATTCACAAACGTTTCAACGGATACAGCGTTGAAAGCTCTAAAATCTTGCAGTTTAGACATAAAGCTAAACGTATTTCTCGAATTGTATGCGAAGAAATTTTAGAGTGAACTGTTGAGGATATTCTTAAAGTAATTAAATTTGTTTAATATTATTTGCAAACCCAAGAAACCACTATGTTATATTTTTTGTTTTGCTATAAAATTCATCACGTTGCTATATACGATATCGTATTTATTACATGTTACAACGTATCGTATATGTAAACATCTATACAAATAAGTAAAATTAATGTCTATCGTTTCACATTTAAATCTTTACGTTGGATGCAAATGAATTCATTTAATGAGTATAGTAACAAGTGAAAAACTGTATTGTATGGTATTTTGAAAGGCTCATGTAAGTGAAACAGCTGATGCGAGTCATGGGCGTCGCCTTACTGGCCTTGGTTGCTCTGCTGAGGCCCTTTCACCTTGCCACCACTTTGTCTTACTCTATACGGCTGTAATGCGACATACATATATGGATGAAAATATTTAGACGATATAATAGTGTTTACTTTAATAAATCTATTTGAAAGTTTTAAGTAGCATGGTGAGTTTATGCTCTACAAGCATTTCTCCTTTAAGTAAGGAGGCCGTGCAGCACACACTGGCAGAACGCCCGGCGTGCGAACGCCAGCGACATCTATAGACGTCATTCATCGGAGGAAACCTTTCGCTGGAGGGCATAATTGGCGCAATGCTCACCGGTGATAGGGAATGGAGAATAGTGGCCTCCTTCTGTGAAAATGTTATTTCGCTGAAGGAGGCGCCGGAGCCTCTCATGGCTCAGGGGCTCCGATGTGGACGCTCCGTTACTTCGGCACAGGAGATAGGTAGATAGGAGGCGTAGATTTACACTTCTCCTTCCTTCTTCTTATGTTTCCCAGAGGAATCTCCCGGAGTGCCAGGGTAGATTGCGTCCAGCGATCCTCTGGTGCTCCACAAAAGGATGCGGAGGGTATCATTGGGTTTTAGTGGCTATTCTGGTATACCAGTGAGTCCCACACTCCCGATAAGAATTTCCGTTTATCGGGGTGCATAAAGGCATTTCCCAGCGTTGAAAAAAAAGAGGCCTCTAATAGTAGTGAGACGATAATAGGATACTAGTTACCTAGGTAATATAAGGTAAGTAGCAGCCCATGAATGTCCCACTGTTGGGCTCTGACCTATTTCACTTATATCATAGGAGATTAAAAGACCCCACGACATGAAGGTATCCTCACGAAGATGAATTTAAATGAACAACCAAGCACGTGATTTTCTTTGTGTAAAGAGTAACTTATAGTTAGTGTAATTTTGACGGCCGCGCTGGCGCAGTGGTGCGAGTATTCGCTTTGCTAGCGGAGGTTCCGGGTTCGATCCCCGGTAGGACGAGGTTAGGAAATTGTATTTTCTAATTTGTTTGAGTCTGGACTGGTGGGAGGCTTCGGCCGTGGCTAGTTACCACCCTACCAGCAAAAACGTAGCGCCAAACAAAGAAATTTGTGTTCCGGTACGATGCTGTGTAGAAACCGTAAAAAAAAGAGTGCCTGCCCAGGATTTGAGCCACTATTTTCTCTAGACAAGAATCCACTTGTGTCTCCATTAGCTCGTTATGGATATCTATAGGATTGTGAACAGAATTTAGGCTTAGCGAATACTGTGGATAAACTAGTCCATCGGAATGCAAATGTAGTTTCAGAATAAAAAGTTTCATTCAAATATAAAAGTCAGTCATGCTCACTGGCCGGGACATCGGGATAATGAAATCGACTCATGGATTCCCACTCTAACAATTTTTTCTCTCTCTTCGTGACAGTATTTTCGATGTGATTTACCCGCTTTCGGCTTCTCATAACTCAATTTATTTTACTTTATTGCTACGTTTTGCGATACTTGACAAACACGATAAAGTATCTGTCAGTTTTCACCCGAAATGAAGATAACACTGTAATAACACATAAAAGTTCACACCAATGTATCTCCATTCTCTTTTAAAACAAACTTTTCCCCGCAGTAACCCCACGTAGTTTCGGATTCCCTGAGAAACCCGTACTTAGTGACTGTTTATATTACGAAAGTAGTTGTGATGAGTCTACCAGTCTTTTGAAAAGCTAAATTCTGTTCCGTACTAAAAGCCCCGGGTTCAAAATCGGACAGGAAAATTTTAGGACATTGTATTTACTTATTGACTAGATCTGAACTAGTGTGAGACTTCAATCGTCTCTTCTTACATTAACTTAAAGTACTCCGGCCGGTGCTAATTATCACTCAGCAACATAGACGTGCCGCCAAGCAAAAAGTTTGAATGCATTAATAAATAAACAATCGTATCAAATTAACCCGCTACTATATTAGACGGTATCATCACTCGCCATCAGGTAAGAGTCAACATCACCTTTGAGTAGTTTATTTTCAATTCGACAGCCTCATTGGTCTAGGGGTTAGCATGTTCGGCTCCAGACGTAAGGTCCTTCGTATGAGTCCCGGGTCGAGCCTTTTCGTAAATCGATATTGTGTTTTCTATTAAGATTTTCTTTATGAAGTTGGCGATGTGCTGCAACCTCGTGCCTCAAAGAGCACGTTAAGTAGTCGGACGTACGCCTGAACTGTCTCCGGTCTTGTCGAAATCCCTGTACCCAGCAGTGGGACATTAACGGGCTGCTAATTACCTTACCTTTACATTATTTTCGATTTTAATATTGCTAGCTTTTATAAAAGACATATTTACAATAGAAGATTTACAACATGTTCAATTACTCTGACAAATAACAAGAATGATATGACATAATTTTGTCAAATTTTTTTATTTAATATAAATCGTTTCTTTTCTATATTATAGGTATTATTATTGTCAAAATTATATTAAAATATGATCAATTTTAATTATAACTGTATAAAATTACATTACGGATTTTATTCGCTGAGTACATTTATAATTAAATGAAGTTAACATGAAAATTTTCACAACTACTTGAGTTTTAATCTTTATTGAAATTTAGTCATTTCAATTTAAATTGTCGATAACGAATTCGTTTTAAAGCGTTCAGTACTCGAAAATCGACTGTGACATTATCATGATGCAATTGGATATGCAGCAATTACGTTGGAGCGCAGCGATCTACAAACACCTCCGTATTTGTCTAACAATAATTTCATCTGCAAGTCTGTCCGCGTTCTCATGCTCCCATTACCCCTCAACAACAGAACAGTGCATCGGAATTGCCAAGAAAATCACGATAAGTATCTCTCGGATGTCACGAACCAATTCCGACCGAAATGCTCCCGGTAAGTTGAGTGAAAGGACGTGACCTCTATGCCGGTCCGACCAACTCGAAGTGTGAACCGCCAGTCCGAACAGCGGGAGGCACAAAATGACCGAGCACCAAATTTTTATACAGATGACTAGCTAATCCACGCAACTTCGTCTGCATTCACTTTAATATGGAGCTAAAAGCCCTATACGATAAAATTTTCAAGTGAAACTTCTTTAGGCGCATGAGGATAATTTTTTAGATTAGCATGCATTCGATGTGTCGCGTTTTTATGCTAATTCGTTTAAAGGTTAGGTAATTTTAATATTGACAGAAACACGTGGCATTTTTATAATTCATTTGAGATTTCAATGAAAATTAAATTCATTAAATTCCTATCATATCTTCCCTTTAAGTCTCGGAAATATAAAGTTTTAAATTTGTATAAATATAAACAAGATTTAAAAATTCGGTTGTCAAAGAAGTTTCACTTCTGTCATGTGTACCTTTTACGCACGCTTTGTAACTTTTTTTGAAGAGATATTTTTTATAGTATGGGAGAGAAAAATATTCGTTGCGCGTTACACGAGGTTCGTGTGCTGAAGTATGTATAAGTGTCTATTGGGTCTATATATTACTTTATCATACTTTACTTAGAAAAAATTACAATGATATACGTATATGTCAGATTAAACTAAAATAATGTAATAAAATTTTACATAATATAACCCAAAACGGTTTACTTCCTCGACGCGTACACACTAATGCAAGCAGTTTTTTTCTAAATTCAAGACATGCTAAGTTACTCTCTGTAACACCGGTGAAAGTCCAGTCAACACCAGTCCAGCTTCAGTCAGTCCAGCTCAGTTCAGCAAACAAATATTAAAGTAACTTAGCTTTTTCATGTAAATTACTTTCACATGTTTTAGGGAAAAGTTGTTATTTTGAATAACAAACAGACACTTCAATATTATTTATATAAACTTACTGTTACCTGCGTGGTTTCCGATGCAGTGGAAATATGGAAACATCCATAGTTAATGAATTTTATGACTTTAATTCAACGGAAAGTCAGGCGGTGAGAGGCGCCATACAACATCAGCATTCTGACAGTAAAAGTCCCATGAAAATTTGTCTAAACTTTTCAGGCACACAGATGTAATTAAAAAAAAAGTTTTAACATAAATGCTTTGATTTGAAATCATAAATAAACACTCCAATTTTATTTCTTTACATAGATAAAAAGATATTTGATAATTATCGTATATATTTTTATAAGCATTTAGTGACGTACTGTTAATTTGAAAATTCATACAAACACTACAGTTTGATTTGACTGTATATATGTATAGAAAACAGAGCGGCCTTGGATATAAGACGTCGATCAAACGCCACGGAAAAATGCTATCTGATTTGATTCGAGCTTGAACCGCGATCACTCATTCTTTTGTTGTTATGATATTTGGACAAACAAAAAATGATTGAGCTACATTTTTAAACATACAGATTGAATGACTCATCGATTTGTTTTCAAATATATGTTTATGCAATATTACATTTAATGTTTTTTTAGATTCTCGCAACTGCCACCCATGACTAAATAAAATGTTATGTAGAATTTACTTATTTCCTACCCTGTTTTTGACTTTTAAAAACTACAAAGTATTATAAAAACACTCACATTGACTAATAAATTTTACTCTTCTTACTATTTAAATATACAGAACTTGCACTATATTAATACATATTTATTATTTCACAATTTATACAATTCAGCAATAATTCTCTTAAAACAACTACTCCACGAAACACAGCTCGAAAAGCTATCTTAACACAATAGTTTCGTTCGTTAATGTTACCTAATATTGCATAATATTTCAGTTTAGGATCAATATAGATTAGATATAATCAAAATCAAAATATTCTTTATTAAAGTAGGCTCAAAAATCACTTTTAAATCGTCAGTTGTCTGTGAGTTGGTAAGAAATCTACCACCGGTTCGCAAACTTGAAGCTCCTGAAAAGAAACCGGCAAGAAACTCAACGGTTACTTTTTAAGAGATAATTGTGTATGGTACAATGTGTAATATTTTGCTTTTGTGTGCAACTGTATTAGTCTAAACATTTTTATCGCTTCAATTATCTTCAACATTATAATATTGCCTTTTGTAAAACTATGTTTTTGAGATTTTTCTTAAAACTATGCGGAGCCAAATCAAAAACTGATTGCGGTATCTTATTAAAAATTCATATACTCAACCCGAAAAAGATTTCTGAACCATAGATTAGATTAATATACTTTATGATAAAAAACAAAAAGTAAGTGCATTGTTCCTTTTAAATATAAGCAGTATATTATTCAACTTTATCTCTTTTATATCTCTAACGTGGACTATTGTAACTCTTTACTAAATTTTTGATTGATGCAAATAGTCCTAGATTTTTGATGTTAAAATACATTAAAAGTGTTTTCGACGAAATAGTATTTTCTAAGTTTGGGCTGGTGGCAAGTGACCTTCTGAAAAGCAAAGACGTACCATCAATCAAAGAGGTTTGTGTTCCGGTCCGAGGCTGTGTAGAAACCATAAGAGGTAAATTGCCTCTTCACAGATTAGCGCGCTTCCATGTTAGACTGTATCAGTTACCACCAGATGTGATCTCAATCAACCTGTTGGCAATAAAAAAATTGATATAATAAACTGAAATTATTGTATAATGATGAAGGCACAATACTTATAACTTTATTATTTATTTGGGCTTATTGCATGAAATTCTAGATAAAAATAAAATAGTCCCAACATTAAGCATCAAAGGTAATATGAAACGATTTCATTTCGATATCGGTCAATTTCTTATCTATAGTTGGGACATTCGGATGATCGAGAGAGCCAATGGTGCGTTTAACCGTGAAATCCTGAGATAGGTCCGATGTCCCCGGATATTGATAGCAGGTATCCTCAAACTTAGAATGGTTTCGGTAATGTATTGAGATAGTAAGATAGTGCTCGTTACGTATCTCGGGTCTGCTAATCGGGTTCTTTATCAAACGAAGGAATATTTTTGACACAGGTAGAGATAAAAATGTTGTGGTTGATAATTTTGCTACTGTTGTTGTGGTTTATGTAATTTGTGACAGTCTACTCTCGGTTATTTGGAACTTAAGAGACTAGCAAAATTTCAAATTAAATAGAGAATCAAATCAAAATTAGCGGGACTCGATTGTACCAAGACATCAAAGTAACAGTAAAATAAATGGCTTGAAAGTGAGTGACAAAGTAAGAGATTATAAGAGAAAGTTGTGGTATAAAAGAAGATGTAGTGAATAAAATTGAGAAAGGTATGCTTAGATAATTTGGGAACGTAGAGAGTGAAGGTAAGACTGACAAAAAGGATTTATGAGTCAAGAGTGGATGGGAAAGTTGCAATGAAAAGACCAAGGCGAAACGTTCCTGGACTAATGCCACGCCATTTTAAATAAGGGCCAGCAGAAGAGTACTCTAAACCGACGACCTTGTATAAAAGGTTTAATGAGAATGAAAGAAGCGAAGTAGATATGCAAGGACTGTGGCAATTGGAAGGACGTGGTACCTCTATGGAAACGAGACGTGATGCTATGTTAGGTTTAGAATTATATTGATCTATAATGATGGGGTTTAATGCAGGAAAAAGAAGAATAGGAAGAATAAACAAGTCATAGCTACGTCGGTGAACTATTCTGGTTGGCTACAGACCGGGAGAAGTATGAAAATCTGACTGCTAAACTTCAATAATGTAGAGGTACATATAGAAGAAATAACCAAGAATGAGGATGAAAAAACATATACATCAAAGATGAATGTGAACTGCAAAGACACTCATATATTAGTTATGGAAAAAAGCGAGAGAACTCTGCATTTGTAAATAAAGCAGTAAATATTTGAATAATTAGTGTTTATAATTATTGGGAGTATAAAATACTTCATATTATTTAGAAAAATACTATTCATTTCACTTCAAGTTACCAAAAAGAAGAATTAGTGTTAATTTTATACAATTATTAAGTATTTTTCAACGGACTGGGAAAAGTTTTCAAAATATGGAGATCACCAAATTACTGAGACTCGAATGATCAAGAGTCGACTGTATTATGAACTATCTGTTCTCCACGATTTCTCTGGCATAGTTCAAGATCCCGTAAGTATATAGGGAAAGCCGTACTTAGTCATCATATAGATGTAGCGATCGGTTTTACATATGTACATTAATATATTTAAATGGAAAAGCTGGTAATATGATCAAAGATTGTATTAAATTAAGCAATAAAATATACAATTGAAAATTATTTCTCTTTCGTCCCATTATATATACATCTTTTAGTTATTATCAGCACTTACAGGATGTCGCAAGAGCTCGTAATCATTTGTTGACTTTGTTGTGGCGTCACAATGTCTCATGACTAATCACAATTAAATACTGCTACCATTATGCAATACATGAATAAGGTATAAGGTACGTATTATACTAAAACTTTTTAGGATTTCCACCTTGATGGAAACAATTAAAAAAGAAATAATCTCTTATCAGATAAATGCAATATCAAAGTAGTTAGTTTGTATCATCCCTTAACATAAGGTAGATCATAGAGCTATGTTAGTGGCTATATTGGTTATTTCGGTTTTGAAATGAAACTTCTTTAGGCGCGAGAATAATTTTTTTACGGATAAAACAAGTGATTAATGTCACGACGATTTTTTATGGCAATTCTTTCAAAGGTCAGGTAGTTTTAATATTTAAAAGTAACATGTGGCATTTTAAATTACCACTCGTCATTTAATAATTTAATATATTATTTTTCATAAAATATAAAATAAAAATATTTCATAAATTATCTTTTTTTCAAATTTTAACTTAAAAACAAAACTTAATTAATAATTTCTAATATTGACAAAAACATATGGTATTTTTATTTACAATTCGTCATTTGAGATTTTAATAAATTATTTGTATTCATTTTCAAAATGTTTATTGCGCTTTCGAAGATTTAGAAAAGGCCTATGATCGAGTGGTGAGGAATGAGCTGTGGTCAACGTTATCTACGTATGGGGTGAGCGGTAGTCTGATTCAAGCATTGAAGTCTCTCTGTGAGGGTTCTAGTGCTTGTGTCAGAAAAAAAGGAGAGTACACGGAGTGGTTTCCTGTCGAAAGAGGTGTTCGACAGGGATATGTTGCGTCACCATGGCTGTTCAACCTATTCATGGATAACTGTTTGATAGATTTAAAAGAAAGTATGTCTGGGTTAAGAATGAATGAGTTACTCGTCAAATGTTTACTCTACGCTAATGGTCAAGTAATACTTGCGTCATCCGCTAATGAGCTACAGGGGATGGTAAATATTATGAATGAAGCTTTGAAAGGGAAAAGAATGAAAGTGAATGTAAGCAAAACGAAAGTTATGCTTTTTGAACGAGATGAATCTATGATGAATGGCAATATTTTGATAGATGGGGAACAAGTGGAAGAGGTGAAAGAATTTGTATACTTGGGATCTAAATTTACAAAAGATGGAACATGTGAAAGTGATATCGAAAGGAGAGTGAATGCAGGGAATATGGTAAATGGTGCTCTGCATGCTTTTATGAATAGCCAGATGGTGTCTCAAAGGGCTAGACTGGCAGTGCATGCTGGAGTGTTGGTGCCAACACTTATGTATGGTAGTGAAAGTTGGGTATGGCAGAAGAATCACAAAAGTAAAATAAATGCGGTAGAGATGAGAGCGTTGAGAAGCATGAGTGGATTAAAACTGAGTGACAGAGTGAGAAATAGTGTGATAAGAGAACGTTGTGGTATAAAAGAAGACGTAGTGACTAAAATTGAGAAAGGTATGCTTAGATGGTTTGGGCATGTAGAGAGAATGAATGAAAGGAGACTGACAAAAAGGATTTATAAGTCAAAAGTAAATGAAAAAGTTGGAATGGGAAGACCAAGACGAACCTTCCTGGACCAAATCCAGTACATTTTAATTAAGGGCCAGTTCAAGAGTACTCTAAACCGACGAACTTGTATGAGAGGTTTAATGAGAATGAAAGAAGCGAAGGAGTTATGCAAGGATCGTGGCAAGTGGAAGGACGTTGTCTCTGCCTACCCCTATGGGAATGAGGCGTGATGATGTATGTATCTATTTTCGACACTTAATGTTGTAATGACAATTAATACCCTAACATATCTTCCTTTTTCCCTTCCTCTAAATCTTGGAAAACTAAACTTTTAGATTTATATAAATATAAACAAGACTTAGAAGTTAGTTTGCCAAAGGAGTTTCACTTCTGACATGTGTACATCTTTTCGATAACTATTGTCCTCCCAATATTTAACCGACTTCAAATAAAGGAGGAGGTTATCAATTCGACTGTATTTTTTTTTGTTATGTTTGTTACCTCATATCTTTCGACTGGGTGGACCGATCTTGATAAAAAAAATATATATGAAAGTGGGGCTCATCATGGGAT
Organism: Elymnias hypermnestra; assembly: GCA_015832385.1. NCBI lineage: Eukaryota > Metazoa > Arthropoda > Insecta > Lepidoptera > Nymphalidae > Elymnias > Elymnias hypermnestra. Next base: position 5,649,674 of record JACTOM010000934.1, on the reverse strand, counting down.
CCCATTTTTTTAAACCAGTTCTGATGATGGCATTCATGAGAAAACCGGATAAGTATTAAATTTGCATAAGCATGGGCGCGACAAATGGACGAATAACTCAAGACCACGCTAACCGATATCGATCATACTTGTTTAAATAGAAAGGATATACTTCAAGGGTTGTTTTGTGATAGTGTGGTTAGGTTCTGATGATGGAATCCATGACAAAGTGACGGAATTTTTCAATTCTTAGGAGCAAATCAACGATGCTCAGCAGAATCTTCTATAAGCTATCCAGATATTTGAGTTGCCATACCGAAGTTACGGTAAACTTCGGTATGGTCAAGTGCTAATCGTCGTTAAATTTGAAGATCAATGGAACTCCTCAACGGCTTACAGTAAGGGTGCGATTTTTGGCAAAATATTTAACTGTCTGTAAACAAATGTATCAGCCGAGGTGCCTACAAATATAGCTATAGGTGGGAGAGACGCGGGAGCTGCCAAGTGGACACGCGGGGAACACATACTTTGGCTGACGCCGACTCCGAATATAAGAATACGAAGAACACTATAAAAGACTATTCAATTATTTTTTAATTTTTAGAGCATATTAATATATTTGTAAGTTTCGTTTTGAAGGCGGTTCTTTTTTTGTTAAAACTTTTATTTATGTTTATACATATAACATACGAAATAGAGCAAAATTTAATTTTGTGAGGCTTAAAAGGCTATATGTGTATGTATATTTTCTTCAGTATACGACTAAAATCCTCCTAAACGGCGAAACAAATTTTTATTAATTTTATGTGTGTCCAGATGGATTCAAGAATAGTTTACATAGAGTATTTCATTCAGAAACAACACCGAAGACACCCTTAGACAGAAATAGTCAAATTATAAAGTTATGCTTGATGTACAAATTCGTGTCTTTGTATAGGTATATCAAACTTATGGCTCAACAGTTAACTGGTCATTCAAAATATGTCATACCATATGTTCCTGGCGTCGAAGCTGACACATTCGAAGCTATTACAAAAAAACCATAACTTCGGTCCGTTTGACAGAAGGTCAAATGCAACCATAACTAGTTTCAAATACACTATAGTCCATTGTAAATCTTCTTTTATAGCTACTCCTATATCCATGACGGTTGAAATATGACTTGGGTGCGTCTACCTGGATAGGGTCCGTCATTACGCACTCGGATGATTGTCGGCAAAACGAATTCATTTTTGGGTCTCTTTTTTATATTTTTCTCATTTCTCAATGTTTCAACCAGACACAACGGTCCTAACAGTCGTATTATACCGCCATTGCGGCTTTATTGGGAGAGTTTTTTTTTTTCAAAGTTATCGGAACAAAAACCTTGTACTAACAAACCGCATCTTAATGACTTATACGGCATACATTTGTAAACAAAGGTATTTTATTTTTGTTACAAATTTATGATTTTACTGCTACTCTTATATCATCCCTACTAATATTATACATGCGAAAGTAACTTTATCTGTCGCGCTTTCACACCAAAACTACTGTACCGATTTATATTAAATTTGGTACACAGATAGAGGAGAGCTTGAGTAATAGGTTATTTGTTAATGTATATGCACACAAAAAACGAGTTTCCCCCATTTCCGAAGGAAAATCGACCACGATATCTCTAACAATATTAACCAGAATAACTTGAAATTTGGCATATATTATCCTCTCTCTGAACATAGTCTCTTATTATCGAAGTGATTCACTATATTCCCACAGAATCTGGATTAAACTCGCACTAGTAACCGATTTTCGCTTATTCCAACGGAATGAAGAACTACGCAGTTAGCACCGCCGGGAACAGCTAGTAAACTACTTAGTTTGTGATATATATGAATTTACAGATGGTAGGTAGCGGCCTATTAATGTCCCACTGCAGGGTAAAGGTTTCTTCACCCATAAGAGAGATGACTTATAGAGCAAAGACCCACATTTCTGCAAAACTGCTAAATGGTAACACGTACACATATACCAGAATTATTCCCTTGATACACAGCTTTTGTTATGATGCTTTCCTTTACCAAAAAGGACAATTATGACTTAAAAAAACAGTGCTGATATCCCGAGTTTGATCCTTGGTTGGTTGGTTTGAATTGGTTTGAATATTTGTAGTAATTTAGGAATCTCTTTTAATACTAATTTTTTGCTCATTATTGTGTCCATGTCCTTCAGATTAACCGTTATCCACCTTACGGTAAAGTTGGATTTAATAAAGTAATTCTTTATGAAGTCAAAATTCTTTACGCGCACTTTACTTGGGGAGTAAGCTGGTAAATGTGTTACGAGAAGAAATATTTTAAAGAGGAATCAATTGTGTTTTAGTATGTATGTATGTTACAAACACAAATACTACTGGACCAATTTCAAAATTCACCATTAGAAAGCTGCATTTTCACTGAGTGTCAAAGGCTATTTTACTTTTTAAACAAAATAGGGAGCCCAAATAAAAATGTATTTTATGTAGCCCAACGTGTGAAAAATTATCACAAAAAATCTGTCACGCGTGCGCTGCGGAAACTATTGATGATAGAACAAAAAAATGTTCTACAATAGGATAGAACTTATTAATATTTACAAAAAGTCTGCGATACCATATGTACAACTACTGTAGGCATGCCACTATAACTACTTTGTTACATTTTACAAAAGCTAATAAAACTGCCTCATTGCTCTAGTGGTTAGCATGTTCGACTACAGACATGAGGTCCTGGGTTCGAGTCCCTGGTCGGGCCAATTAAAAACCGATATTGAGTTTTCTATTAAGATTTTCTCAATATTTGCCCGAAGTTGGGAAGTTGGCAGTGTGATCCACCCCCGTGCGTCGGAGAGCACGTTAAGCCGTCGGTCCTGCGCCTGATCCTTCTCCGGTCGTGTCGAATTCCCGTCACATCGGACTATGAGAGTACACTTGTTATGTACTATGCCTGCCAATCCGCAGTGGAGCAACGTGGTGGGTCTATGCTCTAAAAACCCTCGTTCCTTGGAGCGAGGAGGCCTGTGCCCAGCCGTGGGACGTTAATGGGCTGCTACTACTAATAAATATGCTGACAATAATTCAAGGCTCTGTATTATTATGTATTAATCTTTATTCTATTAATTTTTTTTTTTAGAGACCGATTCAATACCTGTAAAATACTTCTTAAATGATTGAAATCGGACATTCCATTCAAAAGATATAACGAATTTGAAGAGGTCAATTTAAAGAAATTAATGTTATGATATAAGCAGTAGTATAGCGATGGTCATATTCATTTTGTCTGCAGTGTAGCATTTTATTCTCATGTCGTCATACACACATATAGGCAGAAAATACTTTTTTGTTTCCAGAATGGCTGTTTTTATTCGTTAGCACAGTACAACATATATTTTACAACTGTCCCGAAGTAATTATAACCTATGTGGGTGCAACCGCGGGGCATTGTAGTTACATATATTTATATATACATATAGATGGAGCTAAAGAAGTTTTACTTGAGTCGTGTGGTGTAAAGCAGACTTGGTTCTTAGCTGTTAGCAAGTGATGTTACAGTCTAAGATAATAAGTGACTATTTACCTCATAGCGGATTCCACAGATAAGCTAAATTAATCTTTTTTAAAGCTACATAGCTAGACACCTAAATATGTGTTTTTAAAGGTTTTTTTCTTTGATAGAATTAAATCTGAAATTATGTTTTGTCTTAATGTCAAGCCTGATTGTTAAAGTAATTTTTTTAAATGTCAACGTTGCATATTTTGAAAGTGTTGGAATCTATATCTAAGCCCAGTTTAAACTCTACTGTAACGTCGAGATACGCTCCCAATATCAGGACGGAAGCTGTTTTTATTTTATTATATTATATTCATATACTATACTACCTCATTGGTCTATCGGTTAGCATGATCAACTAAATACATAAGGTCCTGGGTTCGAGTCCCGGGATAAGCTAATTCAAAAATCAATATTGAGTTTCTTATAAAGATTTTCTCAATATTTACACGAAGTTATCGATGTGATCTACCCCCGTGCCTCGGAGAGCACGTTAAGCCGTCGGTTCTGCGCCGGATTTCTCCCCGGTCGTGTCGGATTTCCGTCACATTGGACTATGAGAGTGAAGGAATAGACAGTGCGCTTGTGTACTATGCCTGCCAATCCGCAGTGGAGCAGCGTGGTGGGTCTATGCTCTAAAAACTGCCTGTGCCCAGCAGTTGGACGTTAATGTGCTGCTACTTACATATACTATAATGTCATAAATTTTTCTGCTTTATAATCAATTACAACTAAATAGAAAAGAGGTCATATGATATATTCGACTCTATCGTCAGATATTTTAGTACTATGGATACCATAATTTTACTTATTTCATTACATAAGTACATAAATGTGTAAACGTTACCGTAGGTAACTTTAAGATCTAATAAATTTGAAATATAATAATCGATGAAAGTTGGTTAGCAAATTTTTTGGACATCTTCGAATCGATTGCTATAAACTGTATCTACTTGTACTTTAGTAGACTATCATAGTATGTAAATCTTTTATAAGTGACATTATAAGTATATTAGAATAGTTTTTTAATTTCTTTATGAAATCGTTTTCTTTAAAATCAAAAAATATCAAACTTTCAGTCAAAATGCTGTATTTAAATTTCTTTTTCAAATATGATTTTTGTCAAAGATAAAAAATATAAATATTGAAAATTCTAGAACATAAGAAATATTGACTATTTACAAGATAGCTTTTTTTAGATCATTAGAATATTAGTAACTATTTTTATTTATTTTACGAAATATATATTTGAGAGATAAAAAATATTTTTTAAAACTACAGTAACCATGGATAAAATATTAACCTAAATAAATGTAGAGTGACCCTTTCGACCAAGCAAAATATCCAGTAAACGCATATAAGGTTTAAAATGAAAATCGAGAATAAGTTTTAATAATTTTATTTCATTTTTAATTTTTCAGCAATTTCAACAGTCGACATTTGATTATATTAGTTACATATCACTGCATAGTCAATAACAACATTAGATATATACACATTTACATTATCAATACAATTTAGGCAATTCGACGATACATTATCTCACTACAAGGAATATTAAAAGCATCTATTACTGAGCTGATGATGTTATTGACCAAGCGGTTGTGTCTATCTACAAATCTCAACACAATCTTAAATAATGACTAGTAAAACTATACAGTTATCTTTAGGCTATACAATTAATTACAATGTTTATTTACAATATATTTGGTAACAATGAGATATTATAACATACTATACCAAAATACTCGATAAAATTCATCATACACTCCCTATACTGGCAATTCAATATTCTATACAAATATATCAAATCAGTCTTACACAACAAAACAATGTATCCTTACATATTAATTCCGATAGTTTACAATTTTTTAAGGCTGTATTAATTCAGATACGTATGCGATTTCTTTCAACAACACAGTCTCCTTTAATATACAACATCTATGACCTAAGATATTAAGGAACGAATTAGTTTTCTTGTAACCAAAACATATAAAATTATCACGTATCTATAAGGCATGGGCAACTTAAAACGTAGCCTAGTCTACATATGGGTTTGGAATGTAGTGTTCCATTAAGAAATATCTGTTAGAGATAACGCTTGTTTGGTTTTGTAACATGTTATCTGTGTATAGCCGAATGGGTTTGAGGTAAGCAATCGTGTACGGAGGATCGGGGTTGTAAATAACCCTGCTCATCAAGCATTGAAGGAGAGTGGTGGCCGGGATGTTTACGCATCGTATTAGGTGGCCTAGGCCGACCGCCATATGGCTGCTCATAGTTTTGAGTATCAATAGATATATAGCTGTGGTGTGGATTATCACCTTCTTGTATTTGACTTGTTAATGTTGTGTTAGTCAACATTGAAGTGTCGTCTTCAACATTTATACCGACGTTAGCAGTTGTCGGTGTCTGGGGTGGAATCGCGTCATATTTATACCAGTGCTCCGGCGCAGTAGGCGAAGCTGTGTATCGAGATGGATGCCGCCTCCCATTCGGACATACACCGTGGTTGTAATTTATTGCATCTTTATTCCATTGTAAATTCGAAATATCAGGCATTAAAAATCTAATTTTCTCCCAAAACTTTTTCTCTCCCCAGAGTAAAACATTACAACTTTTTAAATAGTTCTGGAAATCTAAATCTAAATTTAGTGCGCTTATATCTGTTGTAAGGATAAAAACCACTCTATGCCGCCTAATAGAAGGATGAATAGACGTTATGACATGTTTAATTGCCTCTTTAAAGGAAACTTTAGACCATTCATTTTGTAAGAAATTAAAAGAAATAAAGATTATTATACGTTTTGACGACTCAGCAGCATTTGTAATTTGTTCTGATAAGTAGTTTTCCGGTGCATGTTGTAAATCCCTATAATGAAAACACATTGTGTAACCGCAATGTTCCATCTCGGGCGCAACTACCTTTGAGACAAAATCATCATCTAACAAACTGTACACAGCATATCCATCATATAACCTATCTCTGTCCAGTTCACTTTCTTGTATAGAGGCACTCTTGAATAACCTAACTCCGTATTTGGAATGCGCCCATAATCGTACGTTTTGTCTAAAAGAGAATGCTAATGCGCCAAAGAGTAAAATAAGGATTACGCTTATTAATACTACAGCTAAAAGAGGCACAAAATTTAACTTGATAGTGCTTACTTCATCGTATTGATAAGGCTGATTTTCAGTAGGTATCGTATTGTCTATTACACCAGAGTCACGGCACTTGTCCATTGCATCAAACACTGTCAAATTTACACCACTTTCAGACGAACACAACATTTCAGCTGGATCTTCGTAGTGTTTTTTGAACCAATTTTGTAGGGATATTATATTGTCACAAGAGCAAGTGAATATGTTACCTCGAACGTTCACAGTTTCAAGATGAGCACTATGAGGCAATTTTTTATCAAGATCTAATATTTTGTTACCTTGTAAATGGACAGCACGGAGAGAAGATAAATTTTCGAACGTTTTATTAGCTACATTTGTTAAGAGGTTATCGTTTAAGTATAACTCCCTCAAATGCTTCGTTTGGGAAAATTCTCCGCCTGCTAGTTCTGTCAAGCGATTACTTTCAAGATGCAGAACATTGAGAGAGTGGAGTCCATTTAAAGTATCGTTATCGAGAGTAACAATATTACTATTATTTAAGTATAATTTGTGCAGCTTCTTCTTTCCAATAAATAAGTGGCTTGCTAAAGTACCGAAGTCGTTTCCATCAAGATACAATTCAGTAGCATCCATTGGTATTTTTTCCGGTATTTCAGTATATCCAACGTTTGAACAGTCAATAACATTTGAATTCCAATTACTATCGTGAAAGCATGAACAACCTTCGGGGCAAGTCATTTTACAATCGCAAGCTTCGAAGTCACAACAGAAGCAACTTGAAGAACAATGAGTTTCATAAGAACAAAGGAACTGTGTTTCAGGAACATCCATTAAATTCGCCTTTCCACCATACTTGTTGCTAACGACTTCGCAAGTAATCGAATCCAAGTCTGCGAATCGCGGATATTGTCTCATATGATTCCATATATTAATTTTTTGCAACCATATCATGTGGCAATTACATACAAATGGATTATTGCCAATAAAAAATCTTGGCAAAAGTTTATGTTTCGGTATATGAGGTAAAGTAAATGCCGATAGCTCAGCGGTTCTTAATTTATTGTCGGTGATGACCACTTTTTCTAAATTCTTTTTCTGTATAAATGTACCTGGATGAATGGTGTGAATTTTGTTGTTATTTATGAAAAGGACCTCAACAGAATCCGGTATAGACCTTTCATCGACGATTTCTAAAGAATTATAGCTAACATCAAGCATTCGAATATTTTGTTGTACATTTTGCTCATTGTCTAGTTTTGTTATGTTGTTTAGGTGGATATCTAGCCATTCAAGGCTTTCCGGCATGTAGCTGTAGTCAAAATATATAAGTTTGTTGTCAGATATATTAAGCCAGCCTAAAGTATTTAATTTGGTAAAGACACCTCGAATATCAGTGAGTTTATTTCCATCCAAGCGAATCGCTTTTAAAGTGGGATTCGACAAAAATGCATCTTGTTCAATTGTTTCAATTCTATTTGAAGCCAAATTAAGAACTTGTAAAGATGGTAAAGTGCTAAAAGTATCTTTAGGTATGCTTGTTAAATGATTATCTACTAAACGTAGCCCGTAGAGCTCTTCTAAGCCTTCAAATGACGTATTCAGAACCTTTGATATGTTGTTTTTACCAATATCAAGTGATTTTAAAAATCTTAGTCTCTTAATACCATTAGGAATTCCATTTAAACTGTTTCCGTTTAAGCCTAAATCTTGTAAATAGGTTATATTCTCAAAACAACGTTCATGAATTGAGGAAATTTCATTATTATCCAAGTATAATTGACTGAGTACGAATAAATTTGAAAAAACGTGCTCATTCAAAACTTTTATTTTATTGTCTGATATCGAAAGTTGGTGAAGATTTTTGAGCTCTGCAAAAGCGCCATTACTAATAACTTCAATGGCATTGTTATCGAGATTTAAAACTTGTAAGTTGTTAAGGTCTTGAAATGACTTCGGGTCTAAGCGAGCAAGTGCGTTGTAAGATAAGTTTAAAATAATTAAACGAATCAGTCCAGAAAATGTGTCTCGGTTCACCCAATCGTTTGTTAGTCGGTTTCTCGATAAATCAAGTTTCTCAAGTTGATCGAGACCCTCTAATAGTCCAGGAGCCAACACAGAGAGCGAATTATTTGCTAATGAGATTTCTTTGATAACGCGTGAAGATTGAAAGAGCTCTGGAGGAACAGCTACTAATTTATTTCCAGATAAATTTAAAACTTTTAATGAATTCAATCCAACAAAGGCTCTGTCGCCTATTTCGTTAATCAAGTTGCTTTGAATATTTAACGCTTCTAAAGATCTCAGACTGGAAAGGCCGTTATCAGGTAATCTCAGTAGATTATTATGCGACAAGTCAAGCATTTTCAATCCCGTATTGCACGATTTACCAGGCGCGATAGGCCCCTTACCCCAATCAGAAAATCCAATATCAGATATGTCTTGTATTCTATTGTTAGTTAAATTTAATGACTCTAGACTGAAAAGTGGGCAAAATACTTCAGAAGGCAACATATAAATATTATTGTCACCTAAATCCAATGACCGAAGTTCCATTAAGCCACGAAAACTTTCGGCGTGAAATTCCATCGTCATTGCAGGCCAATCTGTATTATAAGACCGTAGAGTCAAACTCGTTAAATCGCGTAACGGCGATAAAACCGTTGCCGGAACGTAACGTATTTTGCAATATTCAATGCTCAAATCTTCGAGTTTTCGTAATTGTCCCAGAAAGTTGCCGGTATTCATGTGCAACGAACTTTCAAAGAAAAGTAAATCGGTGCATGTCAACTTTAACTTGTTGATGTTGTACGCCTGCGCCGTGGTAATGTTTTTAAACAAGAAGTCCGCCGAGCCGATGGTTTTGATGTTACACGTGAGAAAGTTGGATTCACTCAACTTCGCGTCCGAATAGTCCCACTGACAGCCGGCAGGGGCGGGCGGCGCGGAGCGTGCGCGCGCACTGGCCACCGCAACCAAACACATCCAAACTTTGAACAAAATCATTCCATTTAAGTTTTTAATCATTTTTTCACATAAACACAGTTCATTTGTCACTTTGAAACACTTCCTATTAACTCAGAAATAGTTTGTATCACATAAAAGTCAATATTATATTGTTTGTTTATATTTGTGAAGTTCGTTTTACAGCGCATGTAAACAGAAACTGCGCGATCGCGGTAAAAGTTTTGACGCAGCCATGCTCCCCTGCGGTCGGGCGGTAACTGACCTACGTAAGTTTGAACGAACGAAAGCCGCATGGGTGTCTGGGAGGGGGGACCGAGCGGGGCATGGAGGGCCTTTGTAACTATCATCGGGACCCGCACTGCATCGGCTTACAACAGATGGCACGCCTGCTTTAAAACATTCACTAAAATATTGGTTATGAAGTATAGAAGACTTATGCCTGCGTGATTCATTGAACACCACTCCTCAAGTTACAGCTCAAAGGAGGTCGCATTGGCACCCCGTTTACTAAGTACGTTCACGGGTGATTTGAAGATTCAATGGCACATGTATGGAAAATCAGAAACTGAGAAAAATGTAATATTCGGCTTCGGCCGTGGCTTGTTAACGTCCTACGACGTGATTACCTGCAAAAACGTGGGTCCATGTAATAAATTGCATTCCGGTACGATGTTGTTATAATACTAGAATTGGCAATAAATGATTTAAATATTTGACTCTACATTTTCTTATGAACATAGTACATTTATTTTAAACAATGATTATATGTTACTTTATATTTAGGGCACGTGTTATCTACGATTCCACAATATTACACATTTCTATCACAAAAGCTCTGATTCGAAATTTTATACTTTACTATACAATTACTATAATAAAAAAATTATCGAATTTTATTTTGAAGTAAGAAAAACATTAATTTGGAACTCTATATTTTAATAAAGTAGCATATTTAACTGTGTTTATTTTTGTTACTGTTTATTGCGCTAGTTAGTTACTTTTTTATTTCTTCACGTATACTTGCTTGGCTAACAGAGGTCTTGGATTCCCTGCTAGGCAGAGCAAATTCAGAAAACTGCATTTTCTAATTCATCTAAATTTGCACTGGTGGGAGGCTGCGGTCGTTGTTAGCACTCTACCAGCAATGATTGCCAAGCAAAATAGTAGCGTTCCAGTACAATGCTCAGTAGAAACCATAAGAGTTAACTTACCTCTTACCATGTTAGCACTGTTCTATCTATTATAACTTACCATCAGATAAGATTATAGCTAAGCTAAACTGCCGGCAATAAAAATACTATATTTGTCCTCTATAAATTATAGTAATTTTTTTCTAATGTTCATGAAAGTATCTATCTACATAGAATCAATACTTGAACCTTTTCTAGTTAAGCAAATATACGCACCAATATATCACTGAGGCTGACACTTGATGAAAATCAAAAATAAATAATAAAACCCTCGTTAGTTCCAAGGATAGGACGGGAAAAGGAAGTGCATATATTCGATAAGTTTTGACGAGAGGGCGGACATCGCAATTGAATGCCGTGATTGACAGATCCGAACGAAATAAAAATGAGATAATAAAGGAATTGTGGTGAACAAATCCTGTGTAGGATTCTCATATTTTTATGATAGGAACAGATGGCAATGCACCTAATAATATATCTCAAGTGCCCTATTATAAAATGCTGTTTACAATATTTTTATTTAACGCTATTTTTTATGAAAAGCAACATAATTAAAAAAAATTTTTTTTAGGAAAACCATTTAAAAATTAAACAAAATATATGAATCAACTAATGATTAAATAATGTGATGCACAGTATCCTTTTTGCCAATATATACGAGTTTCTGCTTTATTGTTAACTAAAATGGTGGTTATTTTGCTTTATATGATTATTTGACCAACATATAGTATTACAATAATGTTTTAAATATCCATCTGAATATTTGGATTTCTTGTCAATATATTCAATAAAACATGACATATACATTAATTAAGAACATACCTCAATATTTTATTACGTTTACCAAATTTCTTTGTTTATAGTATCAAAACAGGAGTTATATGTTGAACAAATAAGAGGTATGAGATAATACATGTACAAAAAGAAACGTTTTATATAAGTTTCGTCTGTCGAGGTATTTTTTGTTTTATCCCTTTGTTTTACCTTTCACTGGTAGGTAACTGTCTAAAAACTACCTAAGGTATATCCGAAATTTCATTAGGTTATAAAATATGCATACATATTGCTTCAATTTCATATATATATTCCAAACATTCTACAGGAACGAGAAATTCTAAAAGCCTTTTGAAATTCATCCTCAGCTAATACGACACGAGATTGGATTAGTCAGTATTTAATATTAGCGAATGTTTATCTTAACGATTCTAAATAATATGATATGAATTTAAATTACATGATAGAGATAATTTACTACAATAATAATTCATGCTATATATCAAGTCTGCGAAAATTTTAATATTGCAGTTTATACAAGAGTTTTACTGCTTCCTAAAGGAAGATGTGTATCAACTATTTAACGTTTACAATCTTTTTGATTAGTTCTGGAAACTTACAAATGTTTTTCTATATTATAATGAGATTAAAAATTAATTTACAGCATGATTCTTAAGGGCAAAATCAGGTGGCATTGATCACTGGAAAATTTATATTGATTTTCCAGTGATCAATTAGATTTGGCTTTGCGAAACTATATTGTAATGATGATTATAAAAAATTTAGATTGTTGATTGTTATTATTACCATCATTGGAAATATTATGAAAATACGAGTGTATTTAACTATTCTTGATTTCTATTTCTATAAAAGCTAACTTTTCGAACTCACTTTGACTAGCATTGCTTTTAATATGTGCAGGTTTGCTTCCTATAATTTCCTTTACAGGAAAGCAATTATACATTAGTTTGAAACAATAATCAGGCACTTAAGTTTTCCCCAAAGACTAGCTTGCCCAGGATTCCAACATCAGACTATTTTACCAGGGATCTCTGTATTTCACTGGAAGTCTAAAGTACCAATATTGTGGCCCCTTCTTAATATTGGATGTAGAATATAAATCCCCAAAAGCCTACACAGGCCAGTTAGCTGAAAAAACACGTCCATTGAGGATCTCGTACACTATCGTGAGTCACCAAAAGTCATCGGATGCCATAACACGTGCGTGTCGAATTGCATCTACCGTGGGAGACGGTTTGAAGGTTAAGGGTATATTACAGTCGTACGATGTGTTTATCGAATCAAGTACTCTTTATTGGAAAAGGTATAACACTGAAATACTGTAGTTTCTTCATATTATGTCCAACGCACGACTGATGATAATATTACTGCCATATCATTTTTTTATTCTTTTCATTAGAAAACATAAACCAAGTAGGTAGACTAATTATACGTTTATCAATCATGTATTGCAACCTAGCACGATTAAATGGTTTCCGACAATTTTATCTTATTATACATAAGAATTACAAAACAAGTAAAATCTAAATTTATTTTCCTTTGTACCCTTTTATGAAAAGTCCTTCCAGTGTTTATTTTCTATATTAATAAATATTTTGCATTTATTTCATCATTGGCTGTCTTGTAATTCTATAAGTTATTTTGTTGCATGATTATATGAAATTATTGAAAAATAATATATATTTTAAACTTATTAAATAACTTGCCTTACGAAAACGTTTACCTTAATTTTTGAACCCAGCAAAGTTAAAATGATTTATAAATTTACTCTACTAGAATATATAGTAAGTTTATTTTCAAATTTATGTTATAAGAGATGCAATGACTATTCACACATTTTTTATCAATATTCATATGCGCTTATATAAATTATCGGTCAATAACTTTTATATAACTAAGTTATATACGTATTTTGAAATTTGTATAAAATTTAAAGATTTATTCCAAAATTTAACTTGAACACGTGTTGCTATAATATATCTAACCTCTTTAAATAACTCAGTTTATGACGATTACAGTTACTACAAATACTGCATGAATTTATTTTATTATTCAATAGGTAATATGTTGAAAAGGTTTTTAACTATTTCTATACATAACAGTTTACATATTTAATACGAAAATGTGAATTTAAATGTATATAAACTTAGCATTAAAATAAAACATTAAGCTTTTTCATAAAACCATAACTAATAACAAAATGAACTGTAACATATTGTACTATCTATATATTTTAAATTGTTATAGTTGATTATAAAACGTTTGTCTGAATACTAAGTATTTATTAAAAATATGGAATAGTATAGCATGTGTCGGAGCCCTTAAGCAAAAATTCTATCGTAAATATTTGACAATGTTTGACCTTTATCACATACCTATACTGTATGAGTATTCTAAACCGACGAACTTGTATGAAAGGTTTAATGAGAATGAAAGAAGCGAAGGAGATATGCAAGGATCGTGGCAAGTGGAAGGATGTTGTCTCTGCCTACCCCTATGGGAATGAGGCGTGATGCTATGTATGTATGTATACTGTATAGTTATATGTTTTAGTTGAATATCTTAATCGGCATACTGTATTTGCTTACTGTACTGATATTATAGCAGATTTACACCTAGGCCTTCATATTATTTGAGGTTTTTTTGGCGAAAAATGATGCATTGAGGTGAATACCTGATTTACAGCAAACGTCTATGAGTGACTAATCAAAATTATAATTTCGGGTAAAAGACTGATGACTGATAATGTATTTTAATAGCTGCATCGGTTCTGATATTTTCTTTGAATGACGGGAATGATTTTTGACGCAAGTAATATAAAGTAAGGAATTCATTTTAAGAAACAGTATATTCATAAAGTCGTCAAATATGTTTATGGTTAAAAAAAATTATAACATTTCACAGAACATAAAAAAATATAAATGCTTTAAATTACACAAGAAAGTTACAGTTTAACAATTCTATGGAAACACCAAGGTCATATCGGTGACCGGACTATTGATATTTCGAGTCAATATTAAGAGTCAACATCTCACGTGCCCGTGACGACCAATATTTGCTTCCAATACACACAATATTACCACTTATCTCCTAACAACAAGCATCGAAAACATCTCACAAAGATCTTTCCAAAGAAATCTAGTAACGTATTGACACTGCTCGATATCTTTGTTTCGTGCAATCTGAACTTCACGTGAAATATACTTATCGAACGTTTTTATTACTGTTTTATTCTACTTATAAAGCAATATACTAAAGAATATCATTCTGTCTTCTATCTAATTTTATGGGTAGTTTCTTTAATGAGATTGCGGGATAGTGGCTTCTTCTACTAAAATGGATTAAAATAATATATATTAAAACGCTTTTGTTTTGTAAACAAATGCTTAATACCATAGGATATATCATCTGATGCGACAACATTTCGTAAAGAATCTCATTGTTAAGGAACATCATAGCTATAGAAACAATCTCCTTAACTGATTCATAGAGCTGGTACTTAGAGGTCACATAAAGCTTTGAGGACGTTGTTGAAATCGGGCATATGACTGCTCTAATTATTTATCATAAAGCATAGTTCTTATCAAGCAACTATAAAAAATTCACAATATTGTAAGAAAAATTGAGAAATTTTCGCATTAAGTAGCAGGGGATAAATATATCATATTATTGATAGAAATTACATTTATAAGCTATTCGACTCAAGACTAGTATCCAGGGGTTAATCTTGAAACTCCTTTAAAAGTAAGACTTATTTCGCAAAAAAAACTTTTATATGTAGTAAAAAAATTGATAAATTATGTGCGCAAACAAATAATTAACTACATATTAATTTTACCAATAATTTACTTATGTGTGAATATACACATGGATATGTTAGTACAAAAATCTATATATCACATATGATTCATTAGATAATAACATTAGTTTCTAATATTTTTTTCCTAAGACTATACTCGTTTTAATATAAGGAGACAGGCATGTTTTGGGACTGTTTATGCATCAGTCTCTCACGTAAACAAACCTTCTTCAAGTTTGTATATTTTTATAAAATCCATTGTACATTTTTTATTAAAACCCAGAGGCAAAACTATGATTGAAGAGAAGTCGAATCTGTATCATTATAGTATTCTCAAAAAAGCGCCCAAAGCTATATTTTTTTTAACTTTTCATTGTTCAAACTCCATTACAATGCTCTATCGGACTGAATCTGGCAACCGTTGTGTATAAACTTGGGCTTTCTATCCAAAACTTTGCGTTGACAATCTGGAACGAATCGAGCTTTCCGGAAGCTCAGTAATTGAAACAGTTCAACGTAAAACTAAGAAACAAACAATGCTATACAATACTGGCAGCCGAATTGAAACCAAAAAGTATTTGAAACAATTGTATTAACCATAACCAAAGGACTTTTATGGCCCATTCAAAACTGTTCGTATTCTTTCACTTAGACAGCGAAAAAATATATTAACATTGTCGGTTACTTTCCGCTTGTGTTGGTTCCGTTCGTAAATCTTTATGTATTATAATAAAATGCCTTAAAAATAGACATACTTAGGCAAGGGATGAGATATCGGAAATCATTGATTTAACTATTTTTACTGCAAATATAATTTGTCACTAAAGATCCCAACTTGTTCAAAAAAGACATAAATAATTTGAATTACAATAGATTAAGACGTAGTATCTAAGACTTTTAATATATAACAACTTGTTTAAAAATCTAGGGACATAAATGCATCCTTCTCAGCCTTGTTTTGGATTTTATAGTCATGTTGCTGTGGGACATAAACAAATATTGGGACTAAATTGGAAAAGGATGTTTCTTATACTATTTTTAAACACCGACGTTATTAACGTTGTACTTGTATAGCGATATTAATTTACTTTTTGTTTTTTAATGTTATCTTAAATAAACTTCGGTTATATACAATGATTTTGTTATTAGATGCTAGACTATGATTTCTGTGATCGCAACTAAATGATACATTCCAAAATAGTAACGCATTTAGATAGCAAGATGTCCATTAACTATTGTTTTGATTATAATTCTATCTTAAGAGTTTCTTTTTATCCTTTTTGCTTTATTTAATAACCATTATTAGTGTATTTCTAGATATTTTTGATATTCTAATCTTTATTGGACGGTTTTTTTTCAACTTTAAAAGTCTTTGGTGTGAAAATAAAAATATATGTGAGACCATTTTGGAAATATTTCGACTCCTTCCCCTCTATCTGCCCCAGAGAGGATTAGGTGAGATTTTTCTTAACCCTCTGCCTTCCTTAGCGTCTCAAGTAATAATATCACCTAAATGGTCATTTACCTTTCATTATTTTCTATAGAGAATCGTACCGGAAAACAAAATTTATTTGGCTAAAAATTTTAGCTATCATGGTGGTATTAAGGCAAGACCAAAGCCTCCCATGACACAATTTAGAAACTTTAACTCCTTTTTTAATTTACCGGAGAATCACAGATTTATTTTACATTTGACATGTTTTTCTGATTATGTCAAGTTTCAATAGTGAGAAAACTGTAATGTAACTTTACTTAGGGATCACTAAAACAAGAGGACGAAGACTGAAAGAGTAATAACTCTATTGGATTTTAGAATATGCAATAAATTCTTTTTAAAACCATTGGACAGTCATAAAACAGGCCCGGCTCCAGCTTAGACAAAGCCGTCCTACCGCAATTATGTTATTGCGGTCATAAATTTACCAAAACAATTGTATTTTTTTCTAGCAAAATTTAAGTAACTTTATGGGTGTCAACACCACATCTAATGGGCTCCCAACATAAAACTATTTTCAACGTTATATGAAACATCTGTACAAAAAATATAAAAGGAAATTTCTGACTGTTACCAAAATAAAGGCATACTTTTAAGGTCCTATTTTAGTTTTTGCGTTAAGTATTAAAACATACGTTCATGTCATTTTATTTTGTCAAATTAAATTTAAATACTGAACCCACTTTGATGATTCTTTTCTACTAAATGACAAATTCGCAATTTCGCAATTGGTCTTTATAATACAAATATTATAGACTAGTTTGCTCCTGCTACTTTTTTCTTTTCGAGTACCAACTTAAAAATCATTTATTATATTTTGTAATACAATTTCAAATATTATTTATTCAAGTAGACACAACAAGCACTTTTGAATCGTGAGTAGTTTCTCCATTTGTAACAAATCCTTGACCTTACGTAACTGTGTAGATATATACACAATATCATGACATCTTTTATTAGAAGCTTAACAGGCAAACCAATAATTTTTCAAAATTATTTGTCTACCATACGAAGTTTTTATTAGTAATTTTTTTATTTTATCTCTATAAAACTCAGTATTCATCAAAATTGGTGCTGCTATTTATGTATGAAAACTTGTTTAGATAGACAATGATACTTTCGAATTATCTATATAAATAAAAGACATATCTCTGAAACCATAAGGCGTAGAGACTTGAAAATTGGTAGGAATATTTGTTTTGACAAGTAAAGGTCAGCTAAGAACGGATTTTAGCAACTTGGATGAAATTTGGTACAGCGATAATCTAGAGCCTGAAAAAGGACTATAAGCTCTTTGCAGTAATACACAGCAAATAACTCATTGAAGTATTTATACGTGTGTTTTTTAATACGTGTGTTACTCATTCAAACCAATGAAAAAAACATTCAACGCAGACGAATATATATATCAGCTTGTAATATATATATATATATGAATATTTGACATAATACAATTACTTGTTTGTTATTAGATACAATAAATGTTATAGAATCTTTTACATCTGATATGTAACGCTTGAAGATGAACTCGCCTGACGATAAGAAATGGAAACAAAATTCCCTAAACATGCCCTACTGTGAATGGGACACAGTACTGTAAAAACTACTTTATTTAATAATTTGCCTAATATATTCATATTTTCGTAGCTAAAACATAAAAATCACGCCTGTGAAACAAGACATGGTGCCTTATTTAGTGGCAACGTTAAACTTTAAAAGCATTTTTCGAGATAATCGGCACAAAATATAGCCTCGCGCCTCGATAAAGACTACGAGCAGGTACTCCCAAGGCACGTCTCGAGTCAAATAACCTGAGAGGGCCAAAACATAGAAGGCTTTGTGCTAGAAACGTCGACCCCTTATCTTCGTACACGGGTACACCATAGACTCACGTACGTGGAGAAGTTAACATGTTGTATTGAGTCATTTTTTTAAACGAGATAACCTTGGGTTTGTATCTCCCTCACTTATACGAAACACAATGAGGTACTTCCCAGATTGAGCCAGCATTATTATAATCGGCTATCAAAGAATGACAGCAGTTGGACTTCTATCACGTAAGAAACGTGATTGCATCTCATATAATAAGTAATAATTGTGATATTTTAGTGGGCTTCATTACATTAACAATACATTTAAAAGTAACTATATATTTTTACTGTGAAAATAAGTTCCAGAAAAAATTGCAAGGACTGCACATAATAAATTTTAAACCTTATATTAAAAGAAAGCTAATTAAAATATCATACCATAATTTGAAGTATGAAAATGCTTTACTTTCGGTTACAGTAATTTAATTAAATTGACAATTTATTGTTATGATGGGGATAAAAAGGAAACCTGACTAAGTTTTTTGTGGGATCTTCTGAGAAAAAGGGCGCACAACTACCCTCAAAACTTAAGATTAAAACTTTATCACATAGTGTTATAGTTACGTATAAATTTAAATTTATTTACTAACATACCTCTGTCCCTGGTCTGTTAATTTGATGGTACATATACGCTTGGAATTTCCAATATATATTCCCTAGAAATTCATAGGTAATAGGGAATTAAAAGAATAATCTGGTAGTAAAAGTTTTATCAATTTAACTGCAGGCTTAAGACAGGCAAAAATAGAAGCATCGTTCTTAATATAGTAGCATTAAAACTATGCTAACTTTTGAAATATTATTAAAGTATACATATTTTGAAAAACATGACTAAAATATTAAGGTTTTCTAAGAAAATCATATCCAATATAATGAAATATACCGATTTAAGTATCGTAAAGTAATATCTTTTATTATAAAAATATAGACTTTGTTAGACGTTCGTAATTAAGCTTAACTCAATGTATTTCCAAAATAAGCTATAAATATAACTGGATTATAACAAAATTTCATTACAAATCTATAGATAGAGACATAATATTTACTATGAAATGTTCTAGAATATATAATTAGCAATAAAAACATTTTAATTTACATCACAACCTACGCTGTCAACAATGTCGAAATAATAATTAACCAACACCGACTAGAAAATTCCATGTTAATAATATTACCATTAAATTTAATGTTTTATGGTATAACGTCAACGTATTAGTGAAATATGCATCCAAATAACTTGTTTCCCTTTATAATGATCATATTTTACACCTTAAATATAATATAACTGCATCTATGAATATATTTTCTACGACGTTTTCTAATTATATCGGAAGTAGTAGTTGGATACTTTAAATTTAACGTTTACTATAACGTATTTTCATAATTATTTGACACAGAATGCTACATATATCATTTAGGATTTCGTTTTGATATTTATTGATGAAAAATTTAAAATGTCCAGATTAGATTTGAGTTTTTTACTCAAAGTGAAATATGGTAGCAAATAAATCTAGAGATGCTTTAATACTTCCATAAAGGTCAGTTTTGTATAAAAATAATTTATTTTGCAAGAAAAACGGCAACCTGCTCCCAATCTCTCTCCGGTTGTGGCGGATTACCGTCACAACTGGAGAGAGATTGGGAGCAGAACCGACGGCTTAACGTGCTCTCCGAGGCACGGGGGTGGATCAAACCGCCAACTTCCCAACTTCGAGCAAATATTGAGAAAATCCCAATAGAAGACTCAATATCCATTTTTGAATTGGCCCGACCCGGGACTCGAACCCAGGACCTCATATCTGTAGTCGAACTTGCTAACCACTAGACCAATGAGGCAGACCTTATTATAGAAGTCATCAATTCTAGACCCACAATTTCAGGCTGTTGTTAGACTTATAGCCATTGAAATATTACAGTAATACTATTAATTAATAATTTAAAACTAGTTGCTCACCAGTTCTTCTACTTCTCTTTATTTATGGATTGAATATAATTTCAATGTATTGCCGTTTCATATCGAAAGCTCCTACGTATAAGGAGTTATTAGACATTTTTAAGCTTTTGTAATTTTGATGACTATAATACACGCTTTAAAAATTAAGGTCATTAATTTCTTAATCATATATTGTAGCTGCTCTAAAGCTTAAAACAATATCATTAATACAAAAGGTAGCAAACAGTGATAAATAATTTATCTTTGAAAGACTGTCTTACAAAATTTTGGACTTAATAGTTAACTGTTTATACAGGAGATGGAGATGTATTTAATTATTAAGTAAGTAATTTAACTTTTAAGTTAATTTTGTTAGTCTAGTTATTACCATAGAACAAATAAATTTCAACTTAGTATTAAATTTGAACGAAAACCTACAACTATAAACTAGAATTATGTGATGTTTTTGTTGCAAATGCTTATAAGAAATCAGCATACGTGTCTGTTTCTTAAAATAGGATATCTATCAAACGAAAACGCATTTCCATATTCGTGCCGTGTCTCTCGGATTCATGTCTATCGTAGGATCCAGCTTCTTGAGTCTTCGCACGAAGTCATCATTCATACGCCGCGATATCATCGTCGCTGGCCGAGACCTGCTTGTTAACAATAAAAACGTTATCCTTACCTTACACAAAATGTATCTTGGGAAAATTTCAAAAGTTTATTTTACTTGTATCACTGTACAAATATTTTCAACCATTAAAGTTCTCACTATTGTCCCTATAAATGTTGCTGCGGTTCTATTCGATTCATTGATAAACCATTGAGTTTATATACAATAGTATACTTATTAAAGGACACACCATATATTTAAAGTTATTATATATAAATTAACTTTAGAAAATAGTACGACAGAATCGAGACCAATACTCGAGCTTTGTACTTTATTACACCATAAGTCTTCCATATATTTCTAAGGAGATAAAAATAACTAGCCTCGATTGAAATATAGAATAAATTACAAAATTTTGTATCATTTTCTAAATCAATATACCGTTGCAAAATCTACATAGTCAAATTTAAAAAAAAATCCTAAAATATGAAAAAAACCAAGAAAATAAACATTGTAATAATCACTTTAAAATCTTTCGAAAAGTAACCATCAAGAACAAGAAATTTCACTCTGTTTGCTAAAAATCCCTTGTTAAAGCATTTATTATGACAGTAATACATTAAAAAAGAATTCTGAAGATAATTAAGAGATTAGGTGAAGTGCCAAAAAAGAAAAAAAACTTCAAAGGTTATTTTTACTACGATTGAAATAATTTACCATTGTAAGTATTTTAAAATGATTTTTATGATATTTACATAATTTTGCAATTGATTTAATAATATAGTTTTCTTACATGCAATTTTATATAGTTTTATTTTCCTTTTTTTAGTATTATTTTAACTTTAAAAAATAGAAAACGCCGAATCCGAAACGTTTTCTTTCGAAACCTTGAATACACTGATACATATATAACTTCTTATTAAGAAAGTTTTGCCTACGGAAATACAATTTAAAATTATTTTCTTTGACAAAAACTTTTAAAATGTGTTGTTTAAAATTTTGGCCATCTGTAGTTGATGTATATTAGTCATCAAATTTTAAAATTTCCTAACAATTGTATTTCTATGAACTCGATTTCCTTTATAAGGTCAGGGTTATAACAAATACTTATAATAACAACTTGTCGCCCTATTATATAATATTAACCTGTATATTACAACTTCATTTATAAATAAATAGTTTCAATTTCAAGTTTTACTACAAATAGTCGCCATTGTCCATTTTGTAAATGTCACTACTACGCTTTATGATTCATTGAGGTCGCGTCTCTACATAATAGGGCCCTTATTCTAAAAGCCCTGTACCATATATGTAAAACACTATTACGCTCTCCCTGTGTGGCCGGCTTAACTGGTATAAAAATCCGCTAAATTGTATCCCGTAAACCTCATTGTGTTTTTGTCTCAATTCATGTTCTATGTGATCTTTATCAGACAATAGAGTAGCTAGGGCCATTGACCTAGAGAACTACCTACATGCAACAATACCCGTTTTGGTAGGCCTGACCCCTTTTATCATGATGTATTGCAAAGGCTATTCATGATGTCAAGAAAAACATACATACACTTTACTATAAGCTATAAATTTGATGAAAATATTGTGTCTTTCGCTTACATAAACATAAACGTTTGAGAAGTAAACTAAGTATGAAACTGTCAAAAATACTTTATATTTTATGGAAAACTGTAATCTTCTGATACAAGTTCATACGTAGAAGAAGATGTCTAAAGCTAATGTAGTAAAATAGTACTAATAGATAATTTCTTCTATACGCCTTGCCTTTGGATATTGAAGAGATGGAAGGACCATTTTGAAAGTTTGTTTGAAAGAAATGAAGCAGAGGTAAATATGGCCTCTGCGGATAGCAATGAATGTAAGATAAGTGATAGCGATATTAGTATGTATGACATCATGAACGCGATAAAAGGTGTGAAATCAGGTAAGGCTGCTGGGTATGATAAAGTGTCAGTAGAGATGCTGAAGGGTGGCCGCGGTATTGTGGTAGCTCAGCTGTACTGCCTTTTCAATATATGCTGGGAGAAAGGCCAAGTCCCAAGAGATTGGAGCAAGGCCGTAATTGTCCCTCCCTCTATATAAAAAAAGGGTCACAGCAAGAGTGCAAAAATTACCGCGGTATCGGCCTTCTTAGTGTCGTCGGCAAATTGTATGCAAAGATATTGATTGATAGGGTGATTAATGAAACTGATGAGAAAATATGGGACGTGCAAGCGGGATTTAGAAGAGGAATGGGATGTACGGATCAGGTCTTTTCTTTACGGTGCATAACTGAAAAATGTTTGGCTAAACACCAAAAAGTTTATTGCGCGTTCGTAGATTTAGAAAAGGCCTATGATCGAGTGGTGAGGAATGAGCTGTGGTCAACGTTATCTACGTATGGGGTGAGCGGTTGTCTGATCCAAGCATTGAAGTCTCTCTATGAGGGTTCTAGTGCCTGTGTCAGAATAAACGGAGCGTACACGGAGTGGTTTCCTGTCGAAAGAGGTGTTCGACAGGGATGTGTTGCGTCACCATGGCTGTTCAACCTTTTCATGGATAAATGTTTGACAGATTTAAAAGAATGTATGTATGGGTTAAGAATGAATGAATTACTCATCAAATGTTTACTCTACGCTGATGATCAAGTAATACTTGCGTCATCCGCTAACGAGCTTCAGGAGATGCTAAATATTATGAATGAAGCTTTGAAAGGGAAAGGAATGAAAGTGAATGTAAACAATACGAAAGACATGCTTTTTGAACGAGATGAATCTCTGATGAAGGGCAATATTTTGATAGATGGGGAACAAGTGGAAGAGGTGAAAGAATTTGTATACTTGGGATCTAAATTTACAAAAGATGGAACATGTGAAAGTGATATTGAAAGGAGAGTGGCAGGGAATATGGTAAATGGTGCTCGGCACGCCTTTATGAATAGCCAGATGGTGTCTCAAAGGGCTTAACTGGCTGTGCGTGCTGAAGTGTTGGTGCCAACACTTATGTATGGTAGTGAAAGTTGGGTATGGCAGAAGAATCACAAAAGTAAAATAAATGCGGTAGAGATGAGAGCGTTGAGAAGCATGAGTGGATTAAAACTGAGTGACAGAGTAAGAAATAGTGTGATAAGAAAACGTTGTGGTATAAAAGAAGACGTAGTGACTAAAATTGAGAAAGGTATGCTAGATGGTTTGGGCATGTAGAGAGAATGAATGAAAGGAGATTGACAAAAAGGATTTATGAGTCAAGAAAGTTAGAACGGGAAGACCAAGGCGAACGTTCCTGGACCAAATCCAGGACATTTTAAATAACGGCCAGATCAAGAGTACTCTAAACCGACGAACTTGTATGAAAGGTTTAATGAGAATGAAAGAAGCGAAGGAGATATGCAAGGATCGTGGCTAGTAGAAGGATGTTGTCTCTGCCTACCCCTATGGGAAAGAGGCGTAATGCTATGTATGTATGTAGCCTTGCTTTTTCTTGTCTATTAACCCTTGACCATGGAAAAAAAGAACTATTTTTCTAAAGAAAACCTTCATATAGCTTATATAAAACTTCTGAAACTATTTGTTGTATCGCATTTGGAACAGCAAACTCCATAATCCCTCTTCCTTCTGAGAACATGGCACGAAGGAACCCAAGTAACTTTAAATTTTAAGTCGTTCTTCGCATATGGAAAAAAGAAATGATTTGTCAATTCAAATTTGATAGAAAGACATACTTGAATAAAGATATTTTGAATTTGAATATGATTTCTCATGAGTGAGGAGACATATAGCCAAAAGTTGAAAGTTTCAACTTGTAACTGTCCAACATTTGATAATTTACAGGTAATACAAGAAGTAATTCGTGAAACATTCCGGAAATTTTACTTAGAACCACAACTCCAGGAAAAAATTATCACCAGTCATCCAAATATGAAGTACGTAACTTAATATCCCTAATAGTTGCTTAATAAGTTAAAATACAGTAAAGCGTCATTGAACTCGGTTAAGATAACCGTCTGGTCTTTACGTTTGGTGTATTAATAATATTATAGATAACTTTTAACACCCGTGGTTTTCCGTAGGTGTAAATTACACCATAAAAAGTTATTAAAAAAATTATAACTATTTAGTGTTCCGTAAGACGTTTTTTTTACAGAAAAATATTCGCAATTGACAAACGGCGTTTTTCTAATATGTTTCAGCATTAGCAACGAAAGTTAGCAATATTGTGTGATTAGTGACACTACCCAAAAAACAAATTTTACAGTAGAGCCGTTTGAAAATTAAATAAAATAAAACAGTGTTTAAATTAACCGAATGAATGACATTTTTTGGTGGTTTAGCGTCATTTTAAATGATTTGAATGCGAGTTTTTGGCATTATTTTGGATTCTTATCTTAAATTAACTTTGAAAGTTGTAGCTTGTGAGATTTTTCAGCCAAAGCGATATATTTATATGTATATTTTCTTCTTTACTTATTATAAAACACAGTCCTTTGTCTGTCCCGATAAACTCAAACTCTACTAAACAGATTCTGCGATTTTGGTCAGTAGATAGAGTCAGTTTTAAGAAAAGTTTATATATATAATTCATCAAGGTTTTGTGTAAATTTGTTAACATACTTTGAACAGTGTAGACTTTTAACTCTAATCCACGTATTGGATACATAAAGACAATGCACACTTACATATATTTAATCATAATATGTTCTAAAAAATATATATATAATGTTAGTGTAGGATAATCATAATTGCATAATAATGCAAGATTATCTCCAACATAGTTGAGATAACACAAATCGATAATCAATAGGCGCTCAAGGATATAATTAAGCACTACATTAGTACTGAATAATGCATAGTGCTAAATGTACCCCTGACATCCAGTCAACGTGCTTACTATTCTCGCAATAACTAATGTTTGACTCATTTTATTTCCCATCACATACATTGAAATAATTAGATGTGCCTATTGTAGTCAAATTAGAATGTACAAACGTTTCTTACGTAAGCTTTGGCACTAAGAATATAACTAAACTTTACTAGTAGATACAACTTCTTCCTAATCGAATTTAAATATCGAAATGGTCTCCTAAACACTCTTGAATCGTCATTAATCAGTCTGTTGGTAACAAATCTAACATCGATTTGGAAAGTTGATTCATCTGTCAAGAAACCGGTAAGAAACTTACTGGTTACTCCTTTAAATATACTTGTTGTGTGTTACAATCAAGTCCAAACATCTTTGTCGCTTAAATAATCTTCAATAATATAATGTGCCTCTTGAAATAGGACATTTTTAACGTATTTTTTAAAACTATGTGGAGGCAAACCAAATAGTGATTCGGGTATCTTTTTAAAAATACGTATGCTCAACCCAACATATCAATGCAGTACCTTCTTCACTCTAAAATAAGGCATTACAAGTTTGTTTCTGGATACATTCCTTCTACTTGCCGCTTGCCACGATCCTTGCACATCTCCTTCGCTTCTTTCATTCTCATTAAATCTTTCATACAAGTTCGTCGGTTTACTCTTGATTGGCCCTTATTTATAATGTCCTGGATTTGGTCCAGGAACGTTTGCCTTGGTCTTCCCCTTACAACTTTCCCATTCTCTCTTGAATGATAAATCCTTTTTGTCAGTCTCATTTAATTCATTCGCTCTACGTGCCCAAAGAATCTAATCATACTTTTCTCAATTTTAGACACTATATCTTCCTTTTTACCACAACGTTCTTTTATCGCACATTTTTTTAGTTTATCAATCAGTCTCAATCCACTCATACTTCTCATCGCTCTCATCTCTACCGCATTTATTTTACTTTTATGCTTGACGGTAATGGGATATTCCAACTGATAAGCAACATCATACTGAGTCATAGCAATACATAACTGGATTTGCTTGTAATAAGTACCATTAGCAAAAGAAGAAACCATGAGAAGCACTTACTGAGACTTGTTATTATTCACTTTGTATAACTAGTGATGTTATCAATAAGGAATGATTGACACGGACATGGTCAAATTAATACTCTTAACAAGTTTCATGATGTATTTACATTCAATGTATTTTCATCTAGGTACTTTTTGTGTATCATCTTTTATATATTCCATACTGAAATGTGCTTTAAATTATATATTTTATGACTAGCAACACACTCCGGTTTTGCATAGGTAGTATAACAC
Organism: Elymnias hypermnestra; assembly: GCA_015832385.1. NCBI lineage: Eukaryota > Metazoa > Arthropoda > Insecta > Lepidoptera > Nymphalidae > Elymnias > Elymnias hypermnestra. The sequence continues at coordinate 5,622,174 of JACTOM010000934.1, read as the reverse complement.
ACTTTCCCTGTATGTTTTGTCTATCGTAGGTTCGCGGTAGCTAGATTCGCCGACTATATTAATAATTTAATTGAAATTTTTTTTTGAAAATGCGTTATAGATACATATATGCTATTGAGGATATTTTTATAGATCTATACAATAGGAATTAATCGTATATATATTGTTTTATTATATCTCAAAGGAATTGGTCAAGATTTTCCATGAAAGCTCACTTGCAACTTGACTTTTTCCGACACTTCCATCAATTATTGTTCTAAAAAAACCAACTTACACAAAATCTATAAAATTTATTTACTATAACCGTCCAAAAAACAATTTTTCTATCTATAGGGGAAAACTACATATAAATCACCTCCGTAGTTTTAGAGTTCATCACGACCAGAGGGATTAAAAGACAGACGTGGCCAGTTTCAGGAAATGTTATGGAGCACATATTTCTTATTTTGTAAAGTACCTGTAAAATTTGAATACCAAAACTTGTAAAGATAAATTGAAAAATACCTTTGGAACAATGTTGCGAGTATACTTCTAGCTATATTGTTCCAGAAGCATTACCTAAGTCTTTATATTTTCTTTCTGTAACTATTTCAATAATTTCTGTAATAAAAAACAGGATAAAATTAAACTTAATCTTTGTCCTGGCACCTGACCAAGCCTAGTCAATCTCCGGGACGCGTACAATTATTTTAATCTTATTAAAATCATACGCCCATTGTTGATAGCTTAACATGGATAAGCTTATCTATATAAATAAACAAAATGATGGTGTCTGTGTGTAATTTTATATCTACAGCTTTCACTAAATAATATGAAACTATGAAAAAAGTTTTGTTTTCATTTTAATAATGTAAAGAATAACTTAGGCTATTTTTGTAATGGTAAAAAGTCATTAGAAATTACTCGAGTACACCAAGGGTAACAGCTAGTTTATATATATGTAAATACCCCTTTAGAGTATTAGTAATTAATAGTGTTTGATTGGGATGGACTTCGAGTCCTCGTGGGCGATTTCTATTGTATCCATCAGGACATAGGATTGTTTCAGTTTTAACTTATGATTTTTTAAATTTTGTTAATAAGAAAACACTTGATCTGTATCTTTTGCAATTACCTAAGACACATATGTATCAAATAAATAGCTCTATACTTTAAGCACTTTATTAAAGTGTACGCAGATAAAGTTGAAATTGAGCTGGTGAAGTAAAAATATTATTTATACCTGTATTCGTTATAGACTTAGAAACTATCCAAACGATATGCCCTAAACCAGTAAAAATGTCAACAATGCTAAGATGGTTTCTGACTACTTAAGTTACTAATTCACTCATTTTCACTCAGAATTTTGCAATATCCATACGTAATCGAAAACTACGCAGGCAACACCGCGGGAACAGCAGGTTTTATTAAATATAATGATAGTTGATATAAATATAGTGTTAGTACGGCTTTCACTATGTATTGTTTAATTCGGGAACTGACTCATGTTTAGGTATTTGAAGTTGTTTTTTAAGGTATATCTGTTTATATCTATCTCTAATATACCTATTGTATTGTAATCAGAATAACAAATTAATTTTATACATAAATACACTAATTCTATATTCTTTTCATTTACCTCCTTGAATTTTAATCAACGCCATGTATTTTTTATTAATAATGTCTTTGAATAACATATCTTCACTTGCAGTTTTCAGCGGTGTTACACGCGTAGTTCATTATCCCGTGGTAAAAGGGGAAATCTATTACTTATTCGATCGATTTGTCAATCTAAATCATACGTGAATCTATGTGAACATAGACAAAAACTGTCATCAAAATCAGTCCAGCCGTTTGGGAATAATTAAATAATATACACACCTAGTGAAGAATTTTGTACAATTCTATTTGTTTTTTTATAAAATCAACTTCAGAAATAATTATTATAATAAGGTATATTCTCTTTAATATATTTTAATTTTATTGGTGAAATTTTATACATCCTATCACTAATTTACATATTGCTGCACAATGGTCCAATATTTAATCACTGAGTAAATAGTCATAGACTAATTAAATTCTCTAACTAATGCATTCTGCCATTACTTAAACAGGTTTTGACACGTAATTGGTATTTTCAAATTAGCAATCTGATTCATGATATGCTGTAATTAACAATTTGGGATAATATTATAATGTGGTCTATTAACAGCATTAATGAATAACCATTTAGACAACGTAAATACAAGTGTAATTAGAATTTTCAAAATTATATATAACGATGTAATTAAGAATTTAATTACGATCAATAAGTCGTTTATTGTTGCTTTATACCTTCATTTTATCTCTCCTACCAGCTCACACTCTCTCTATACTTATTTTTGTATATCTTGTTCAAAATTTTTATTCGTTAATAAAAATTTTTCTCCTGTGCGGATTGGCAGGCATAGTACGCGAGTGCACTCTCTATTCCTTCACTCTCATAGTCCGATGTGACGGAAATCCGACACGACCGGAGAGAGATCAGGCGCAGGACCGACGGCTTAACGTGCTCTCCGAGGCTCAGGGGTGGATCACACCGCCAATTTCCCAACTTCGGGCAAATATTTAGAAAATCTTAATAGAAAACTCAATATCCATTTCGGTTTGGCCTCACCCGGGATTCAAGCCCAGGAGCTCATATCTGTTAAATCCAACTCAGTTGGATATCGTTTGGGACACTACGGAAGATATTTTCGTCCGATAATTCTCAGTGCCTGACGACAAAGTTCTTCGAACAGTGCGTGTTGCCAGTGATGACCTATGGCTCCGGAACGTGGTCGCTGACTATGGGCCTCATACGAAAGCTCAGAGTCGTTCAGCGTGCGATGGAGAGGGATATGCTCGAAATTTCTCTACGTGATCAAATCAGAAATGAGGAGATCCGTAGCAGAACCAAAGTCACAGATATAGCCCTACGAATCGCGAACCTGAATCGTCGCCGGTCGCCGCTGGAGCCAGGCGGCGCAAGATCAGGCCTTGTGGACATCATTACGTGAGACCTATATCCAGCAGTGGACAAATATACTTTTCGTCTTAAAATCAATTACCAAGGGAATACAATTGCTCATTTTCAATACATGTTCATCTCTGCCGGTACCATAAGAAATCTAGATTGTAATATTGGCAAGAGATTTAAGCGAAAAAAATTTCACCAAGGAGTCATTTTCTCCTACTATATTTCTACAATTTGCAATTTATTATGCAAGTAGTCGAAAGAACGACAGATAACGTATAACAATAATATATATCGACTTAAATAAAATATATATCGACTGTTAAATTTATATTTGAATATCGAAACCTTGAATTTAAAATTAATACTCGAAAATACGAAATTCGAATTATTCGGGAATTTTCGAATTTGATCCGGAACAAATAATTCGTAAGTTCAAATTATTCACATACCCCTGATAATTAATTTAGAAAGATGACTAAAAGAGTGTTAGCAAAGTTAATCTTTGTAATAATTTATATTAATGTTTATCACTTTGTAGTTCTGCACTTTGAAAAGATCTGACACATAACTCTCTTCTTCGTTGCTGCTAAAGTGGAAGGTCCATATAATTGTCCCGCGATACTTTAAAGATAAAACACTACATAATATTCGGGCACGTCGCTTGTTAGACAAACACGAGAGATCCCGGCTGATATCTCGGAAGCGTGGGTGCATGGAGCAGTTGGTTAAAAAAAAACCAAGGCAAATGTCTCACAAGCCAAGACAAATTAGTGATCTGATGGTATTAAAGATTTGTCCTAAAGGAACAACGTTAGCTTTTGAGTTGCGAATATATATTTTCAAAAAATAAATATAAAATATCATTTGAAAATGATTTTAGCCTACTACACTACTATTTGTGCGTCATAATTATTCATGACTGATTTGAAATTTTGTATAATAACTTCTTTTGCAATATAGGTGGGTCAATATCAGAAATTTGTTGAAAACCATATCCGTAAATATACGGGTTAATTTGCTGCGAATAACATAACCTGTTACGATAAATAATAATAAATTACATATCCTCAATTGGACTGTTATGTTAGAAATAGTCTCCGTTGTTTGATTAGTTGAAGTCTTACCAAATTCAATATTACATCAAGCTTCAACGACAAAATTACACTATAAATACACATACAAATTGCAAAATTCACATTTACGATTGATGACGATATTTAAGAATGTAAATACAACTTAGAATTTAAATTTAAGAGAGTTCTGTTATAAAAAGAGCCCACAAAAAATAATAATTTACTTTATAGTTCACCTTAAAACGCAATGAAAAATTATAAATGCACAAGACAAATATATTAACAAAAAGGTCTTATCAGTGATTTCTTTCAGACAAGTTTATGGAAAAGGAGGTTGTTCATATATATCACAATATATAAAATAAATATACCTACACATACAAGTAACATATTGCATAAAAACACATAAAGATATAATGTATATGTAGATTTTGTTTTGTTTCAATTGAAAATACTTGATCACGTCAAACGGAGTTTTCACAAAATGGCTACATTAAAATTGTATTAAGGCTAAGATGGCTTTTTATAAAGTCACTCATCACAAAATTTACAAAACTATCCGAGATAGACTTAAAATTTAGTAAAAGGACACATTTCACAATATAGAATGCCACTGGAGACATCTAGTAACAAAATAAATTTTACAAGACAAACTTTTTACGCTTGCTTGTAAAATACTTGATAACCATCAATCTTATAACACATTTCCTTATAAGCACGCTGAAAGGAAATAGTCACTTAAAAAAATCATAGCTATCAATAAATTCCAATCAAACAAAAAATGATCAGCAAAACACACTTGTATGATGAAGAGGCGTTACCGAAATTACATGAACACGGCCGTATGAAATGTTGACAAGAAGAGATTAGTTGTACAAATCACTATTATACACAATGCAACAAAAATTAACATTAATTTTAGTTCTTATTACCAATTGAACTAAAGATATAATCGTTTGAACTGTTTGTCTAATCTCGTTACCCGTTGTTCAGTTTTCTACCGATTTGATAGTTTTTTATACGTACTTATTTATTACCGTTTAGTCATCGTTGTGTTCGTTGTTTAATATTCATCATACCTTATAGAGATACCGTCGGCGATCGATCAAAATAAATTTTTACAATACACTCATCAATATTTTTTTCTACTGTAACAACTGGACAATAGAGAGCATATTCCCTCGAATATATCGAGATCATATGATTGAATAAATCAACTTTAATCAATGAACGTTTAGATAAGTATGTATGGGTTAAAGAGTATAAAACGAATGATGTAAGTTATATCTTAGGTCTGAATCAAACTTATTTCATTAGATTGTCCGGCCGCGTTTTATTGGTCCCCGTAATTTACCCGCGCTTTTTAACGGAAATAACCGTCAACTGTCCCGCCGCGCTTGGACGATTGCTTTTTCGTCGATTGCCCCGCCGGTCTAATGACGCTAAAGTGGCTTTTCGGGCTTAAAAGGTCACGAAATGCTACCAAATATTATGATTTTTCTATATGCTATTAGTTAAACTATACATTGTTATCTTTTGTTTATTAAATTAAGACTGGTGTAAAGCTAACTAGACTAAACTGAGGCAATGAAAAAGTCCGTTTTGTATTTATAGGCGCTATATCTTAAAAATTATAACTTGCCTCAAAGGTTTTCATTGATATTCACATCACAATTATAATGAAAAACACAAATAATCTCTAATAAAAACTCACAGTTTATAAAATACCACAAAAAAAAACTTATCGACCTTGGACGCGACACAAGCACCGTTAGTGTCGATCACTTTGTAATTGATTTATATTATGTCTTTTCTATTTTCCGGTGTTATATCTACGCATATTTTGTTACGACATGCGAAATAGATAATACACATTTTGACTTAAAGAGTACGAGTTGGTTTTATTTCTGATTGCCAAAGTTAAGACATAACTATTGTATCATGTCAGACTAGTAGTAAACAGGGGCAATGTAAGGGTTATATAATATATTTATATGTAAGATTATAGCACATGGCAGTTCCATATACAATTGTTATTTCTTAATAAAATAACCCTTTCGTACGCCATTTAGCACGAATCTCAAAATTCTATTACATTTAACGTTCTCGTTGACACTGTGGTGCTAGTATTAGCTTCATTAGCAGAGATTCTGGATTCGATTCTAGGCAGGACAATTGTAGCACAGCACAGACCAGAAGAAACCATAAAAGACAAATCATCTCTTATCATTAACAATCAAGTTATAATACAGTCAACTAAGCTGTCAGCAATAAACAACATAAAAGGAGAAGTATCATTACCAATTCAAGTGTAACTGTATATCTTTCTATAAAAAACTCTCAGAAGACGTTCTAGAGATCTCACTTAATAAATTCTAATCCTGTATTAAAATAATTTTAATTGAAAGATCATACTATAATTTGAATTTACTTAGACGATGAAAAAGTGTAGGAGTAAATGAGTTTCTCTAGTCTACAGAAAATAAATAAATACTCTAGTATAATGGTGATGGTAAGAAAAAGATACCCGAATGAGCTTGTAGTGGGTTCTTCTCAGAAAGGGGTGTGAAAGAAACCACGTAACTATAGATTGTAAGCCGTTCTTTAACATCAACAACAGTTGTATATTGAAATGTGTGACTGAAAATTTATTTGACACAAAATCTTGGCCTTATGCAATTTCAAGCAACTGAATTTTAGACATTTTGACATTTTTATAATCTTGATGGCCTCTTGATATCCCCATTTATCGACATACATATCACATAGCCAGTAATAAATAATTCATCTTCGAAACTTTACTTCAATGGCAAAATCAGGATTTTATACTTAACTCTTTATAAGGAAAAAAAAACCGGAAATGTAATTACTATAAAACGTAAATCATAACGTCTCTAATACTTTAGAAAGCTAACATTGTAACTACAAACATACATTCATAACTATGGGAAAAAAAACAATTTTATTGCCTAAAACGAACAGTTTAACTTATTGCTTACGAGAGTATGGTTCTGGTAGAAAGTTTAAGGCAATACATACAAATAAAAACTTCTGTATGTTATTTCCAAACCAACTATTTATGCGAAAGGCATCTTTTACTTTTTATTAAAACCATTTATATTCCTTTTTCCTATTAGTTCATACTTACCTTATATACGTATATAAAATTTATAACAAAATACATTTTCATTCATGTACTAAAATTAAAATACATTTTATTTAATTTATACTATAAAGAAAATAAAATGTTTTTTAACGTTTGACTGCCTCATTGGTCTAGTGGTTAGCATGTTCGACTACAGACATGAGGTCCTAGGTTCGAGTCCCGGGTCGGGCCAATTCAAAACCAATATTGAGTTTTCTATTAAGATTTTCTCAATATTTGCCCGAAGTTGGGAAGTTGGCGGTGTGATCCACCCCCGTGCCTCAGAGAGCAAATTAAGCCGTCGGTCCTGTGCCTGATCCTTCTCCGGTCGTGTCGGATTCCCGTCACATCGGACTATGAGTCCTTCTCCGGTCGTGTCGGATTCCCGTCACATCGGACTATGAGAGTGAAGGAATAGAGAGTACACTTGTTGTGTACTATGCCTGCCAATCCGCAGTGGAGCAGCGTGGTGGGTCTATGCTCCAAAAACCCTCGCTTCTCGGAATGAGGAGGCTGTGCCCAGCAGTGGGAAGTTAATGGGCTGCTAATTACTTACTTTTTTTTAAACGTTTAATGTTTGTATTTCCAAATATTGTATCTTCGCGGTAGATGGGATGAAATAAACTTTATTTATAATTCTTGTTTTATAACATTTTTTTTTTGATTTAGTAAAGTATTTAGTAGTGACTGTATTTAAAAGAAATGCCCAAATTTAAATAGTTGAACAAAGATTGGTATAAAATTGCGTATAAAATTTATACTTAAATTAGACTCCCACAAAATCTACGCGAAGAAAGTTGCGAGTATACGTTAGTATTAATAAAACTATTACTTTCTTACTTTCTGCCAGTTAACTTTCTTACGTGTTCGTTAAATTTTATTTCATTGCTTTAAAAGTTTGCGAATTGCTTTAAATAATTGATATTGTTAGATAAATAAAATTTTATGGCAATTTTTGATTTACGAATAATATGATATACTCTTTTGTTTGCATTTTCATTTCTGTTGTTGAATTTTAAAGACACGATCATCATAAACAGGGAAATAGTGTAATTCAGAAAAATATATTATTATAAAAGATAAGATTATTATAATAGATATATTAATATTCAGAACATTGTGATATATAACTGCAATTTATTTTCAAATTTCTTTCAGATTTGAATTTTTCATTTCATTTACGAGTAAATAATTGGACCGAGAACAAATTAATTAATTTAAATAAATTTTTCTTTCCAAAAATATCACGTGCAATGGAACAGTCATTACAAATTCTCAGCATTTTATTTGCGTATACCAGATATCAAGAAAAGGTTTCCTATTTTCGTTTTCTAGTAATATTTAATTAAATATAACCCGGTTAGGGTTTACTCAATAAAAGAACAATTACATATCCCATTTCACATAAAAGAACCTCCTGATTGTCCTGATAGTAATTAATTGCTTCCTCACAAGTTTAACGTACGCGCAGACAAATGACTGTTGGGAAGTCAGGTCGGCAACAGATAATGTGTTTGGTCACTTCATCAATTCATTGCGGTCAACTTGATCAATACTATTTCTGATCTATACAACAGGAGTGTTTTCAAATAAGGTTTAACTTTGACTGTATATTTCGAACAATAAAGTAGCATTTATTCACGTAAAACAAATAAAATGTAAAATTACAAGAGTATATCAGTGTGTTCACGAATAGCAAGTGAAACTTCTTTGGCTTATATTGTATTAAACTCTATATCATAATTTTATTTTAGATTCGTCTGATATCTAAGTATTTTGTGATAATTTTTTCTAAGCATCTCGCGTAACGCGTAACGTCAACGATATGCAAAGTTTACAATTCAATAAAAACAATCAATTCAATTCCTACGCCGTATAGCACAAACTTCGTAAACTTAATGGGTTTAATTGTTAAAAGATTAACATTTGATTGCGATCTCATCTGATTATAAGTAATGATACAGTCTCTTTTTTACACTGAGAAATGCATTTACGCACCCTAACCGAACAGTCATCGGTTCGGAGTGTGGGACTCACTAGACACGAACCAGAATAACCACTGAAACCCAGCAAAACCCCCTTGATCCTTAAGTGAGTGGTCAGAGGCTTCGGCGGCGGCGAAAAAATTCTACTCTGGCAGCCCGGATTTGTTTCCTTCACAGAAGTATTGATTTAATATGAAGGAAGGAGGCGGGCAAAACCCCGTCTACGACTTCCAGGATATCTCCCTCTCCCTCCCTAGTATCTCCTTCGGCGAAATTATCGACTCGTTTACTTACAGTTTATGAAGTTTGCCAGCGAGAAATCCCTACCCATCAGCGGCACCAGATGCTGTCATTCAACTAACAGACCGTGCATACTGCTGTCGTGTGATACGCCGTATCGACCGCAGGTCCTCACTGTTGGCAGGCGGCTGTTTCTTCACACTCAACAATTTCATACAGGTATTTAAAGCAACCGTTGCCGGTAAGCCACTCCTTGAGGTGAGAACGGGTTGCCCCCTCTGTGACCCTGTCAGATAATGGGGCACAAAGGTCGTTTTTCTATCTCTAGATCAAATACAGTCTAAGAAGGTTCACGGTAACTTGAAAAGAGGTGAGATATCCCTTAATACTTTTCTTCATTATACTAAAAAGTTTATTTACGGAAATGTATGTTTGGCATCTATGGTAGTAGGGAGGAAATTAGCCACAACCAAAGCCCCCCAGCAGTCTAGACCTAGAGAAATTAGACAATATATATTTCCATGTCAACCTTGCTAGGAACCGATATTGAGTTTTTGCTAGAGAATTGACTCCATTGACTCCATTACGTTATCAAAGCTTTTAAAGAGCTTATATTTAGTATTTTAATAAAGTAAGTAAAGTGATGTTGAAACACTTAAATCTGTACAAAACAGTTCTATTTATAATCATCGTTCAGTCAATGTTTACGCTCGTAGGACTGTTTGCCTAATAGTCAATTGCAATACCTATTAACGAATATAGAGTGCTAATATACTGTTAGCGCTAATGTGATAACACACCGATCAATAACTAATTTTAGAATGTCAGTAAACACCTAAATACTGTAGCCTATATAAAACTTTTTAAGAGTTTCAATAATTGACGGCCTCGCAGGCGAGGTGATGCGAGTTCTGTCATTCCTAGCAGAGGTCCTGGACTTTGTCGCCAGTATTGGCAAGAGGAAGGACGTGGACGCCTACCCTTATGGGAATGCGGCGTGATGCTATGTATGTGTATGTATGTTATCCTATTTAACAACAGGTGAGATTACAGTGTTACATTACGAATCGCGAACCTGAAGTGGCAATGGGCGGGGCACATAGTCCGACGAACCGATGGACGTTGGGGTCGGAAAGTGCTGGAATGGCGACCCCGCACTGGACGACGCAGTGTAGGAAGACCCCCCACAAGGTGGACCGACGATATAAGGAGGATCGCCGGTAGCCGCTGGAGCCAGGCGGCACAAGATCGGGTCTTGTGGGCATCATTTCGTGAGACCTATGTCCAGCAGTGGACGTCCATCGGTTGAAGCGACGACGACGACGACGACGACGAGATTACAGTCAGCGGTAATATGTCAGCAATAGAAAAGCTTTACTAGCATAATTGTTTTGTTAATATAATCTATTTTGGTTGGTTGGTATGATGTTGGATTAGGAAATTTAGGAAAAGTTTTTTTCCTATATATATTTTATATCAAGTCTAGTGGGATGTTTCAGCGGTGCCTGATTACCTTCCGGCAATGACGTCAAATTCAATCGGAAAAATAATGTGCCGATATAATAATTTTGTAAAATTTATTACCCTCTTACTCTGTATCAACAATTACAATCAGGTGGGATCACATTCAAGAACCTGCGCGAGAGGGAAGTTCACTGCGCCATGTGCTCTGTATAACCATTCTTATAATACGGGCTGGAATGCCAATACGGTTTCATGGCCCGCGTTAAGATAACAGAGCCGCCCCCTCCATTTGGCTATCAGAGTGGCTCGTGCCACCCTTTGTCACCCTCTTTCCTCCGCAAATTATTGCGGAGATTCGTTCCAAAGCCATGCTTCCATCCTTTCGTTATGTACATCTGCGAATACATCTGCGTCCAAGACCCAAGGCAGCGTACCAGCTAAAACGCAAGCAGCCTCCGCGGAGATTGTGCGGTATCCCCGGATGATCCAAAACATCTATCAAGTGCAATATTTTTTGTTTAAAAATGTTTTCCAATGTAGTCGTTTCTGTTAAGTAATATAATAAACATTATATTTTAAACGTTTAATTTATAAATCTATATAAGATTGCTTAAAAGAATTATAAACTGTATTGAAAATAAAATCTGTATTTCCAGCACACAAATTGATCCCCGGAGGTGTTTCAATATTTTATAACATGAACTCTCAGTGGGAATGAAGTGAAAGGTAGTAAATGAATTAACTCGTTTATAAAAAAAATGATAAAATTATATCTTCCTCGACCCTTGTAATTGTATTTACCATAAATATTTATACATTTAAAATAAAACTGTAAGACATAATCTTTATTATTTTATTCACATGTACATGTTTACATGGCTGAACTTTTTCAAAAGACTTGATTGATTTTGATAATATTTTTTGTGTTTATTCAGTATTGGTTTTAATAGTCAATTTGTTCCGATAAATGGCGAATTTTCTCTTATTTCCATGGGTTCGAAAGAGATGCCGCCAAAAACAGCAGGCTCACGTATATTTCCTTTTACTTAGTACAAATTTATCTACATTTTTCGGTAATTAAAATACCCAGTAAATGTCAGCCAATCTGAATTTAAAAAACTTATTTTGAAAGATTTTTTGACATAGTTTACCATAAAATATTAGGAATTACTTAAAAATTATATTTGGATAAGTTTGTCTTTAATTTAAACTACATGAACAATTTTCATTACGAATTAAAAGTAACATTTACAGCTATCATTCAGTCAATTTCGCATCATAATCAGTATCCATTAGAGATAACAGCGGGAACAGATAGACAGTGACAAACAGGGACTTAATCGTCTTTAAACCGAGTATATAATATAACATAAAATTTTAATCTAAACAAATATATAGACAGAACCGCGGGAAATACTTAACCATTGTATATAACTACCAATATTGATTTAAAATACCTCAATGTTCATGATAATCAACTACTCAATTTCCAAACAACTTACGTAGAGGCGGTATCAACAGTAATAGCTATTAAAATTTATAATGATTTATAGTGTCAGAGCCGCCTGTAAGTTTTATGATATAATATCGTCAATGTAACACAAATTGCAGTTTTAAATGAATATGTCTAATACTATAGTTATTATTATATGTCTAATACTATATTTTCAATGCAGCATATATGCTGGGGTTAATGTTCAATATAATTAATCATTCTGATTAAAAATAGTATATTTAAGGTCATGTATTTATTTCAAAGATTACAATAAAAGGAAAAAAATGTTTTTGGAACAGTAATTATAAATATTAAGAAGTTGAAACAAAGGCTTTAATAGCTGCTGCAAAGAGCTTAAAGAATTCCATCCTATTGCATATATATAGGCAAGTTTTTGCCTCATTGGCAGTGGTCTCGGGTCGCATTTATAGTATTTAGAAATTTGTTTTTTCCAATTTATTACGGCCTGCAATGACTAGCCGTTTCGGCCTTGGCTGGTTATTACATTATCAGCGAAATATGCCACTAAGCAAATAATAGTGTTTATTTACGATCCTATATGTAATAGAAATTATTAAGTAAATTATCTTTTAATAGTTTAACATATAACCATCTTAGGTTGTATCATTATTTACCATCAAACGATGCCACAATAAAGCACTAACTATAAGTTATAAAAGATATATGTATAAAATAAAAACTAATTTTAAAACTTGAGAACATTACGTTACAAAAATATCAATGTTAATTTGAATATAGAAACTTATCAGGAAAATATTAAATAGACTGTAGTTATGAGGAGAGACATTGCAAATCGCCGAATCGATTGGAAAGAGATGGCGACGCTTCGCCACTGCATGCGTCGGTCACACGTACCGCTATACATGATACACACCAACACTATGTATATTACCAACAATTTGAGTATGCTTTTAGTTATGTAAATATAGTGTAGTGGTTGTGTGTTGTAGTCAGTTTACTATTTGCTGTATATAGTTTAGTTTATCGTTCATCGTTAATTAATTAATTAACCTTTTGATTCTTTTTTTTTGAGTTATCTAACAAACACATTCTTGAAAACTGTGTACGCCTATAATTGGTTCATATATTAGAATGTATCAGTATTACTAACACTAGTTCATAAGCATTTAATGTATGTGCTGTTGGTGTTCATAAATAAATAAATAAAGCAATAGAATTTTTGGAGCTTAGACCCAATACGATGTTCGATTACGGAAAACATACTATAAATATGCATAGGTTAAAAATATAAACTGCCCAAAATTGTATCGATGATTTTTTATTTTATTTTCGGAAAACAAACAGTACAATTTGTGCTTATAACTAAAAAGTAAAAAAATAAATACATAGACCAGTGAAGTTTTCGTTATTAATAACTACATAAAGGCTATAGTAATATTAACAGAGTTATAAAACAATAAAAGTAAAAAAATATAGGTTTTGACTGTGTTTAACAATAACTGCCGTCTCTCATCCTATTTAATACTAGTCATAAATCAAGGGACCAAGCGATTGAGCTGAACAAACTCTTGGTCAGTATCATTACTCGTAATGAATGAAGATAAGGTATTTGCTTCGAGGCATATTAATGTATGTCGCGACGAGTCGTAATCAATTTATATCAATAATACCAATGGAGCGCTCTATACTTGTTAGCAAGCATTAATATGAATTTTAATGGTAGGGCTGTCAAAATGTACATCGAGTATATGAAATTAATTTTCAATTAACCTCAAAATTGTCCGCTTTTACAACATATTAATTAAATACGAATAAAATGTTGTATCTGGGAATAAATTATCTTTGAAGTATAAATAATCCTTTTAAAGAATCATTCTACATATGAAAACAGTATATATATAAAAAAATGTCGTTAAAATGGATTGATTCAAAAAAGCTTGTAAACTCTCCTTGAGTAAAAAAAATTCATATTAGCTGACTCTCACAACTTCGTCTATGACACATAAAAGAATCAAGTGTTAGAGAGGTACGAAATTTGTCAACCATGAAAAAGAATATCGTAAGCCACCATTAAAAGATGAATGTATGCAAGAGTGGAGTACTTTTTCAAGTGAACAATTTTGTTATACATGTTTATTACGTAACTTTAACCAACACAACACAACACAGAACGAAATCTCTCATAAGGAACGAATTTTCCCAGTTTTTTTCAACGTCTTTAATTGATGCTCCGTTCTTATGTCGTATCGTAATGTTATATACCCTATAGTTTGATAGCCTTTTTAGATAAATAGGATATTGAACACAAAATAATTTATCAACTCGAAGTAGTAGTCTCTGAGATTTACGCCTTAAACCCAACAAACAAAAGCTTTCTTCATTGTGATTTGAGCTTTTTGTCACGAACTATACATCTACAGTAACTGTCTAGATTGATAGATAAGTAATTTTTAACAGCGAGTTTATTTAGCAAATACCTGATAGCTAAGGCTATCTGCCAGTAAAAAATCTGGTACAATCCGTCTCGAGAAACGGCTTTCAATGATTAGCGAGAACAAACATACAGTCAGACGGCTTTAAATTAAATTGGGTATAAGTACTATGTATACTTTCTCATTGGTTTAGTGGTTAGTATGTTTATGCCACAGTCATGAGATCCTGGTTTTGAATCCCGGATTGAACTAATTTAAAAAATCGATATTGAATTTTCTATTAAAGATTTTCTCAATATTTGCCCGAAGTAGGGAAGTTGGCAGTGTGCTCCACCTCCGTGCCTCGGAGAGCACTTTACGCCGTCGGTCCTGCGCCTTATCTCTCTCCGACCGTGTCGGATTTCCGTCACATCGGCTTATGAGAGTGAAGGAATAGAGAGTGCACTTGCGTACTATGTCGCAATGGAGCGTGGTGGGTCTATACTCTACCAACCCTCTCTTCTATGAGTGAGGAGGTCTGTGCCCCGTAGTGGGACGTTGGCAGGCTGCTACTTCACTTCTTTTACTGTGCATACTTTCATACGCACTTAGAGAATTAACAGCTAATTAGAAATTAGAAATAGACACTCCAATTTTATTTGATTGTTTAGATGGGACGATGGAAATCAAACATGTATAACAGTAGCCTGAAAATTCAAAATCGTTCCTTAGAACAAAATAAGTTTTCATAAAAAACATATGACGTCTGTATTTATCGACCAGAGATAATTTTTAGACACCATTTCATATATTTTCTTGCTACGCAGATTTTATGGGCATTAATCGTATATATTTAAAAGTTTAATTGAAATATTATTTTACGGATTACTGCGTGTTTACTTTCCAGCGTTGAGTTTTAAAATTATATAATAATTTATTAAGGTTAAAAGAGTAACTCTGTGAAGGCAACTTGATTCGGTAATAAAAATATCGACGGTGTTAGGTCAATGTTAATCGATTGACCAATAATTATTGGCTTGGGTTAGTCAAACATTAGAAAGTCAATGCCACTACAGATCTTTGTTTCGTTTTCGATTGTTTAGATAAGAGATGAATGGTCGTTTTATTATATTTAATCAATTGATTGCGACGATTATTATTGAGGTAATGCTTTATAGAGTTGACAACGTACTTGTGTAATTGAGCAATTATGACATATAAGCGTGATTAAATTAAATACTTCTTATCTTGATTTCCTTAAAAATTATGCAAATAAAGACCTCCGTTGTTGAGAGAAAACCACTTCAATTTACTCTTATAAAATAAGTTATAGTAGCTCGTCCACAATAATTTATCTTGAGAATGTGTGGTAAATTACTGAAATGTTTGCAAAAATTTAAAAATTTGCACGATTTTCTATATTAGTAATTGCTACACAGCAGTTCAATATGAAATTGACCACTATCAAGGACTGTTACTCAGTACTACTGGTATGAATTATGCAATAAGGTGTAACTACTTTTCAAGCATCACCATTTTGTAAGTTTCTAACAATTATAATGATGTGTTAGTGATCTGTTCACTAACAATTGTATTTTTGCATAAATAAAGTTGTAGACTTTATGTACAGTCCCATTTGATAGATTATAATATACGTCAGATAGTTTAAGGTAGTGTTAGTAATTAAAACATGCTTTTTATATTTATATACATTACTCGCTGACCCAGCAAACGTTGTTTTGCTATATAATAACTATTATCGCTTTTAATAAATAGAGATTAGTGAGATTGGGATGAAAATTTATAAATGTATGTATTTTTTAATTCCACACCATAAAACAATAAGCAAAAAATATTTGTCCAAAAATAAAAACCCATTCTCCTACCTACTATATATATATATAAATATATATATAATACAATATACAATTTCTTCAAAATCGGTCAAGCCCTTTCGGAGGAGTAAAAACACTAAAATTGGGAGTCAAGTATTTTATATATTAAATGTAATACATTCTTCTGACTCTGTATAAATTATTGCCGGAAATATTAGAAAGTTGTGAATGTTAAAGTTGAAGCAAATTTTATAATTTTTTTTGTTGTTGATGGCTTCATGGGCTTTTTGACACGCGTCGCTAGCAAAGTTCTCCATCTCTGTAATATCTGCAATTAAGTATCTGATAGGAGGCTTCGGCTGTGGATAGTTAATGTACCACCAAAACTGTTGAACGTTGTGTAACAACAATGTAGAGATAAATTACCTCTTCTAAAGTAAATCCCTACCGTCTAAGACTGTATAATCACTTACCGCCAAATGAAAGAGCAATGAAATAAAATTAAACAACTGTATTTTACTAACCTTTGTTAGACTATAGATACATAGGTGACAACACTGATTTGTCCAAATGTTGGGAGTTATTGAGTAATATCGTGGCAACACTTAATGTTACGTAACGAGGTCACTTTAACGAACGGAACAATTTTGTGGATAGTCTTTCGAACTGCCTCGTGATGTAGTTGTTTTCTCAATAACTCCCAACATTTCAGAGCTATCAGTGTTATCACCCAACTATCTATAGTCTAACACCTTGTATTAAGGCGCTATTATAACAATAATCTTTATTTCGGATAAAGAACTCCACATTTTTGTTAGTAACAAACATACTTAGTATTTGTTAGTAAGAAAATTATATCTTAACAATTTTATTTTATTTTATTTTGCACACTTGTGTTCATATGCGTGCTCACCTAGTGTATAGAAAAACCTAAATTATGACAATAATTAAAAAATATAATAATTTCTAATAAATCTGTGACTTTAGACAACCCTGGGTATCATCTATCCAAATTAAGGCAGTACATAAAGCGAGTCATCTGTCTATATGCAACGTTCGCGCATCATAAATAGTATTATCACCTTAATAGGAACTTACGAATATTGGTTATTTAATGCAACACAACGTCCACACGTGCGAAAACGTCAACATGATAGATTTATAGGTAATATATCAATCACATTTTAATTTTAAAACATCACATAAAATCTAGAGATATGTAAAGACTGCTAAATGAAAAAAAGTTATATGAAAAGTCGTATTATAATTTGGAGACTTCCTTAGACGATATAAAGATTCGGAGTGAATTAATTGCTCAAACATAAATAGAATAAATTAAATATTTAATTATATACATATAAACTAAGGGGATAAGTATCAGACGTCTAAATTGTTATAAAATACTTTACACATGTTTCCTTGTTCTTGTTATTGTAATGCAATGCTCATTAAAAATCGATAACCGAATAAGATACTTGTGGGCTCTTCTCAGAATATGAGGCGAAAAGGCTTTCATAATTTTTTAATTTAACTCATACTTTAATATCGCCATTAGTCGAATTAAAGTAAATATTACTGGATTTGACAATTCAAAAGTACAGTAAATACTGATGTGTATTTAATAAAACAAATACTTTAATTGTAGTTCATTTTACTACTCTTACTGTAACTAAAGACTGTCAAGTGATATTATCCTTTAATCGGCTATAAAATTATGACTTAAATATAAAAATAACTATGTCAATGTTATATACTTTTGTTAAAAATTATACATCTATATAGAAATAGTGAGGCTTAGAGGTAAAACATGGACTTACAGCACCACCATATGAAGAGGACCAAAAGACCAAAGGAAGAAGAAAGAGAGGAAGGCCCGCAACACGCTGGGAGGACGAAATAATAAAAATCGCTGGTTCAAAGTGGTGACAAGCAGCTCAGAATAGAGAGAAGTGGACATCTTTGGAGTAGGCCTTTACCCAACCTGGGGACCTTGCACAAAAGCAAAATAACAGATCCTAAATTAAAAAGCAGGATCAAAACACGACGCTTTATTTTATTTATAGAAATACCAATGGTACATAAACTACATAAAGATATATGTGTATATAAAGGTATAACTACATAATTAAAGATAAAACTTAACAAATTTTTGGTAACTTTTAATATAACTGTTCGTTTACTAAGCTGTACTGAACGCAAACTGTGGATCATACTAACCATTGTAGCTCTCTAGTTTATAGTACACATGTTGACACAATTTATTACTCATTGTAATAAATTTTCAAAGAGTACCAACCCTATCAACCATCTATTTAAATTGAGGGACAACATGTGTGGCATCTGCGCATGCGACATGCGTCGTAAACAGTTATAGTTGTTTTAACAGGAACATGCAAATAAATACATTAGCCTGTTAGATCTGTTGTTCGTGGAATCTATTGCTATAGTTTATTATGTACAAAAGAATAAAACAATTTGTATATGTATAACGAAGGAGAATTCTTCAGATCATTTATTTACATGTATTAAAAATGTTTACTTGATTTATATATCTTACATATTAATAAGTAATAATTTATTATTATGTGTGTACAGAAAAGAGCAAATTGTAATGCATTCGATAAAATTTTCGCTCGTTACAACCATAAAGGATCAATTTCACGTACAAGGTCAGATGTTGCACTTAGCTCATCAATTTCATGTAAATATCTTGGTATTCTTGCACAATAAAATGTGGCAATGATTGATTATTGAACTTGCTCTTTCGTCCTTTGGTAACTTTGGAAGGAAGTGAGAAAATATGGATAGGATTATCAAACCTTTATGTGAAAAATATTTACTCACTGGTCTGGTCTGGAT
Organism: Elymnias hypermnestra; assembly: GCA_015832385.1. Taxonomy (NCBI): domain Eukaryota; kingdom Metazoa; phylum Arthropoda; class Insecta; order Lepidoptera; family Nymphalidae; genus Elymnias; species Elymnias hypermnestra. Next base: position 5,602,708 of record JACTOM010000934.1, on the reverse strand, counting down.
TGGACGAAATTTTTATACGATTTTAAATTTGCTAGCATAAAATAAAGTACCCGCTAATTTTATTTTATTTATATAAACACAACACATTTATAGAAACAGAGCAGTCTTGCCTAGTTAGTTAATAATATCAATTCATATTTGTAATCAATTTTAATATTATTATTTACAATCACACACGACGAATTGCGTAACAATAAAACCACAGTCCCTTAAGATTAATCGATAATGATAAATCAATCGATGACCTCGATTTACATCAATCAAATGGGATCGCTCAAACTTCAATTTGACTTGTGTCAAACGATGATTGGTTGCAACACTACTAACGTCTAATTGGCCGAATGAATTTCGCTGGCGTGCTCGTATCGCTTACGTGATTATCAATTCGAAATGGATACGGCTAGTGAGATAAAATTAAATTTGTACATTAATTGGTAAACGCCTAGTTGATAGCTCAATAGATATATACAATATATACACATAAATAGCAAATGTAAAGAAAAAGTCAGATATAAAGGTGGGTATCCTGGTAATTCTGGTAAATCAAACACTCCTGTCTGTCGTCTGGACGAGTGCTTAAATAAAATTCCTAGCGACAAAAAAAATTGGTTGATATTAAAAGCCTCTCCGTGTCTCCGGATTTATCTCTAAAATCTTAGTATAATTCTGATGGTTCTACTCTGGTAGATATTGCCAGTAGCAATTATAACCTCAGTTAATTGACTAAATATATTTTTGTAATATTTTCTCCTTATGGTTTTCTTACGTCAGTGCAGTCTAAATAAATGTAAGCGAGAGTATTTTCTGATGACACATTACCTTACATTTCGTAAATATGTTCACGACAATTACAGATTACATAAACATCTATTTAATATAGGTACATGAACTCAACTGGATTAGATCAACCAAGTTATAAATTCTAGCCCCAAGTATATTGTAAATATCCTTTTACCCACCTAGATGGGAAATACAATAAATTTTATTCATACGTTTTCACGTCTCGTGAACTAAGGCCGTCATAATTTAGATTAGAATTAACACAGAGTCGCGGTCGATAGTTCCTAGTCTGATATTCATAGAAATACTGACTTCCTTACTATACAATACAAGCTAATATGAAGCCGATCTTATTAGAAAACCAATATTTACAAAATAAAATGGAATGTGGCTAGCCACGACCGTTTGTTGTACGTGGATACGTCACGAAACGGGGCTTCCTCCTCCACTGCGTGTAGTATTACAGTCCTGACTTAGTGTAATAAATTCTTTGACTTTGTAGCTATCTAATGGTGTAACTTAATTTCGGATGGATTAACAACAGTAAACTTAATTACCCGATTCTGTTATCATTCATGTTTGTGAATTATGGATGTGAATTTAAAGACTAAAAATATTTTGTTGTCTATTTCTTTTTATTTAATATATACACCGTGTTTTCGTATTGTGTAACAGCTATATTTAGAACATTTATGGTACTATGGGTACAAAATGTATACTAAATAACAGTAAAATTACGTCAAGCGACGCGAAAGTTATTGTTTCAAATTCCTCATCCCCATAAATCGCTCGCCGCATCCATACGTTCTCCTAACTCTATGCGCAGTTGAATAGGCAGTGTGATTGCAACCAACACTTTGGCCTTTGTTTCGAACGCACGTCGCTATCTATCACTGCTCTGCCCGCGGACCAATTTGTTAGTTTACGATTTATTCTTGTACCAAGAACGCAGGCAAAAAGATTGAAGCATGTCTCGGCTATTTGTGCTATGCAATACATTTTAATAGACATTATTTTCACTGCGTGTCTGTTTAAATATACTTAAATCTAACTTAATAGCTATGAACTCTACATAGCACCTGTGGGCTTAGACCCAATATTTAACCAGTGAGAGGCCTGGATTATCTAAAATATTTCGCCTCGGAGTGTTCTGAATAACAATGAAATAAAAAAGATCCGGTGCTTTGTTTTGTGCTTTAATAATAATAATAATTTTATTTATTTCAGTAATAAATCCTTAAGTGTGTTAGAGTGTCATTAACAATTAATTATCTTAGATACTATTTTAGTGTGGTTATTTGATTGGTCTATCCAGTGTTTTATAATGTACACACATACATACATAGCACCACGCCCCATGCCCATAGGGGTAGGCAGAGACAATGTCCTTCCACTTGCCACGATCCTTGCATATCTCCTTTCCTTGTTTCATTCTCATTAAACCTTTCATACAATTTTGTCGGTTTAGAATACTCTTGACTTGGCCCTTATTTAATGTGTCCTGGATTTGATCCAGGAACGTTCACCTTGGTCTTCCTCCTCCAACTTTCGCATTCATTCTTGACTCATAAATCCTTTTTGTCTGTCTCCTTTTATACATTCTCTCTACATGCCCAAACTATCTATGCATACCTTTCTTAATTTTATAATGTGGCTGTGGATTTTATAAGCCTGTAGAATGCTCTTGCCACTACCAGGCCAGCGTTGTAGGAGTGATGCTGCGTTTTCCCGCATGATTACATGATAACCGTCCGTCCTCGCCGCCACCAACATACCACTACAATTACAGTTTTGTGGCAGTTCCATCAACATCCTAAAGAGATTGTTATACAGCAACATACATTCAATACCTTCTTGGAATATCTCACTCACAGACCACTCGTGTTTGACAGAAGGCTTTAGAAAGTGTCACTTTAACTTTCTTCTGTACACTAAATAAGTAGCAGCCCATTAACGTCCCTCTGCTGGGCACAGGCCTCCTCCCTCATATGAGAGAGGGATTTTTAGAGCATAGACCCACCACGCTGCTCCACTGCGGATTGGCAGGCATAGTACACAAGTGCACTCTCTATTCCTTCACTCTCATAGTCCGATGTGACGGGAATCCGACACGACCGGAGAGAGATCAGGCGCAGGACCGACGGCTTAACGTGCTCTCCGAGGCACGGGGGTGGATCACACCGCCAACTTCCCAACTTCGGGCAAATATTGAGAAAATCTTAATAGAAAACTCAATATCGATTTCGAATTGTCCCGACCTGGGACTCGAACCCAGGACCTCATGTCTGTAGTCGAACCTGCTAACCACTAGACCAATGAGGCAGTACACTGAATGAATCGAGCATATTACTTCGCACGGCCAAGACTCGGTCCTCCCTCTCAATATCTTTCTCGTTCCTGAGAATGCCAAATATGACCTAAATATTTAAAATTATTTACATTCTTAAAAGCTCTACCAATAATATACACAGAAGGTATATGGCTTGAGCACCTTTTTTCGGCTTTAAAATCAAAACTAATAATTTAAACTAAACTGAAAGTGGAACGTGGTAAGAAATATATAACTAGTGTAATTATTTGACTTTCCTAATCCGTTGGTCTTTGTAAGCTTGTAACTTAATTATTAATCGTTTTCATCAATATCTTAGGGAAAAATTGCAGGGTTGAATAAACACAATCGATGCAATAATTTTGTTTAACAAACTGTTAGAAGATGTAACCCATTTCAGTTCTCCTGAGATGAGTTTAACTTAAGAGAGTGAACGATGTCGTTTATAAAATGACTAGCTGTTACCTGCGTAGTTCTTGATTCCGTTATCCCGTTATTAGTGCAAGTTTACCTTGCAAAAGGAACATGTATGACGAATGTCAAATCAAAGGGTGAATGGTACCATTACCATCTCTTAGTAAGCTTCGCTTAAATCCGGATCTTGTGGGAATATGGAAAAACACGTTATCAATAAGGGACTACGTCGTGAGATGATAATATATGCCGAATTTCAATTGAATCTGGTGAATATTTGAGATCCACCTTCGTCTTGGGAATATGGGGAAACTCGTTTTTAGTGACGGTCTACGTTGTCAACGTTAAAAAGCAACCTATGCCCTTTCTCAAGATTTCTGTATACAAAATTTCAATTAAATCGGTTCAATAGTTTTGGCGTGAAGGCACAACAAAAAGAGTTACTTTCGCATTAATAATATTAGTAAGGAATTATAGGTATTTGTTATGATATGGTTTTTTATATATGTGGCAAAGAAAAGATAAAAAATATTCTACCCTTGAAACTATTTAAAACCCAGCTGAAGTTATCTACAAATATCCGTATAACTGCTAACAAACACTATCTCACGTCATAACTCTTTCGTCTGATCTTCGAGTTTTATTTCTATGAATGCTATAATAATAAAGTTTTTATTACCATTCTCTGTAGCGAACACTTACGCTTCTTAGAAAAAAGTTCATTACTGTAGAGGTTATAGTGTAAGATCGTCTTGTCAGTTTTGATCGTTCAAACTTGATTTATGAGTCGGAAATATGGTTTGTTTTCACTGACGTTTACTTCAGGCCGACGGATGTTCCAGCCGTCAAACGGCTGACGCATGAATGAATGTTTAACACTTACAATACAAGAATTGTATAACAATATCTTATATACTATATCGTCTTGTACATATTTCGGCGAAATTTAACACCAAAATGTTTATAATCATACGCTCTGTAAATCGGATTATTCTGTAAATTGTCATCATCGCCAGCGCAAGCTATGTGTAGAAACCATATATATCTTTGACTGTATCATCACTTACCATCAGGACAGATTACAATCAAGCGTTAACTCAGTTAGCAATACACAATCTACATAACATCCACTAACTCTTCGTAAGTACATAGCGAATACCTCCGTTTTTACCTTAGTCTTTGCTATGTTATTTCAAACATTGTATAGCGATTTGTGTAATCCATAATTGGCCTTATTTTAAGTATATTATCTTATTAGGAAAATGACAAGACTCTGGCAAAATCGAAAAATCTCTATGTTCACCAAAAAGAGACTTATTATAGCATTAATTTTCCCCATCTTCCTTTGTGATGCTGAGGGATTGACGACCCGGGCAACAGAGAGGAAAAAGATAGATGCATTCGCATATGTGATTCTGGAAAAGAATGCTGCGTATTCCATGGACCACGAAGAGGACCAATAAGTCTATTTTGGAGCAGCTCCGTGTTGTGACCAGACTTTCGTAAAAGTGCTTTCAAACTGTTGTAAGCTACTTTGGTCAAATTTCCCGACGCCAGCCCAAAAACTTAGACAAGTTCATAGTTATTCGCAAAGTGGAGAGCAAAAGATCACGCGGCCGATTATCTGCCCGCTGGTCCGACCAAGTAAACTCACTTACAGGTCTTCCATTTATTGTAGCCGTAAGGATCGAACAGGATGGAAGGCATTGTTGAAGAAAATGAAGCAGGGACAAAAGTATGGACACGACTTTCAAAGATGAAGAATACGACCGAGAAGAGAATTATCTTACGTAATAATAAATGCTTTTGGATTATTTGGATTACTTTGGCTTACCCGTCACACTTTACTATGTAACTCCTACTATGTATCCGACTCTCACCGACTAAGGAAGCAAGAGAATTATAGTAAACACGTTATGGTTATTTCTTATTGCATTATTATTATCTTGACAATACTTCTATTTCTAATTTATAATATATTGTCGGAGTCTAATATGTATAATATAGCCTAATATGTATGAGCACATTATTGTTTTTTTATGCTTACATAATTTTTGGCAGACTTAATTTTTAAAATGACTTATGGCTCGGTTGTGGAATTGATACATTACGCATCTTGAGCCTTTACTTAGTTACACTTTACTTGGGAAAAATAATAAAAAATACTTATATGTAAGATGAAAAATAACATTATACAATACAAATTTATGTAAAAATTAAAGGGTTTTTCACCTCCTTCACGTGTACACTTATACATGCAAATCAAATCAAATGAAAACATTTATTGGCTGAATATGGTTCACATGTTTGGTGGTATACATGTTATATAGTCCTCATATTCTACTTATTTAAGTTTGCGGATGTCTAACAGGTTTTAAAATGAAATTACTACAATTATACTATATTATTAACATGAAATGATATATTATCTCTTATAAGATATAGTTAATTATTATGAATTATTGCTAGATTCCCTTTGAATAATCGTCAACGGAGTAGAAAGTTTTATTGATTAGAAAAGATTATGATCGGGATATCGGAATCTGTCTTTATAACGTTCTCCTTTAAGCCTTTCGAAAAGATGTTAATTATTTTTCAAAAATAATGTAAGTCCAAATAAACAAACGGCTTGCAGCTTTCGGTGTTTTTTTTTATTCCACATATTGCTCTTTTCCAACAATTGTCATAAAGATATACACCATACATATATTTATTAAGCCATTATCTTTGTAGTTTATCCCGTGATGATACAGTGGACACAGTCGTATATGAATTGTGAGGTCATGCTCAGCATCCGTCATGTGGACAGCCTATAAAACTTGCTATAAGTCATGCATTTGTTTTATGTTACTATTGACTATTGACAGGCCTAAATTTAGAACAGATCAATGTAATTTTGTTATTTGAATTGGAAATACCAAAGGTGATTGAGCGTTGTTTGCCGCACGTGTTAATTAATTATTCACTTGTTTAATATAGTTTTAGTTTATATTGTAACTGTTGCAATACTCATAAAAGTTTGTACATAAAGTTCAAATTTTGGTGAAATACCAAATAATATTTAGCGAAAATTACTTTTAATTAGACTCACAGTTTTGTGTAATTTACTGTATACATAAATATGCCATCTGTAGGTATATTACAGCACTTTTGAATCACCCAATTATATTTTTTTTCCGCACTCTGATTCTGAAATACGTCCGATGATTGTATTCAAGAACGACTTAAAATCTAAAGTTACGAGGGTTCCTTCGTGTTCTGATCCGAGAAGAGCCCACAACAAACTCAGTCGGGTATTTTGTTTTTTGTTACCATCATCATTACAATATCATATTAGTTTAATATATTTTAATTCAAATTAGATCAATTAATTCACTCCCACGCGTTTCTATCGTCTAAGTAATCTTGCAACTTATAATACGATTTTTTTTATCAACTTTCTTTTAAGAAAGACTTTGAATTTTTTAATTTACATCTCTATATTTCAATGTTNCCTGATCTGAGAAGAGCCCACAACAAACTCAGTCGGGTATTTTGTTTTTTGTTACCATCATCATTACAATATCATATTAGTTTAATATATTTTAATTCAAATTAGATCAATTAATTCACTCCCACGCGTTTCTATCGTCTAAGTAATCTTGCAACTTATAATACGTTTTTTTTATCAACTTTCTTTTAAGAAAGACTTTGAATTTTTTAATTTACATCTCTATATTTCAATGTTGTACGTATTCATGTCGTTTTATTTAAGTCTGTTTTATTTATCTTTGTCTTTTTAATTCCATTAATATTATATGCTAAGATTATTACTAATTATATGATAAAAATATTTAAAGCAATACTGTTATGATGCGTGTTATAATATCCAAAAGTTAAAGTTAACTTTTTCCATAATTGAATTATATTTTTACCCAAGATCGTTTGAAATTAATAATCTTTTTTTATACGCGTAGCTTCCAACTAACGGTTTTCATTTTTATTTATTACGTATTAAAAAACTAGCGAATTTTCGTAAAATCTAAACCTATATACTACATAGTCACGTTTTGAAAATTTTACAAGCCTTTTTACTGTTGATAGTACTAGTCTGTGATCTCATTTGTTGGTAAATAATGTATAGTATTTAAAATACCGATTTCAAAACAGCATCAGACGAAATGCATTCACGATCAAAATCTTATTTGTTAAGATAGGTAAAGTGAGGTATTTTTATAAATTATTAACATTACTTATTAAGATAAAATATTATTTAACTAAATTTTAAATATTATTTCCAATTATATACAATTTAAATGAAATATGAAAAAAATAGACTAACAATATTAACATACTTAAAAATAATCTTTTCTAGCAGCCCATTAACGTTCCACTGCTGGGCACAGGCCTCCTCACTCTTATGAGAGAGGGTTTTTAGAGCATAGACTCCACTGCGGATTGGCAGGCATAGTATATATGTGCACTCTCTATTCCTTCACTCTCATACTCCGAAGTGACGGCAATCCGACACGAGCGGAGAGAGATCAGACGCAGGACCGACGGCTTTACGTGCTCTTCGGGCAAATATTAAGAAAATCTTAATAGAAAACTCCATATCGATTTCGAATTGGCCCGGACCCAGGACCTCCATGTCTGTAGTCGAACATGCTAACCACTTGACCAATGAGATGGACGAGAAGATACAATTTGCTAAACCTGACCTACAAGTAATCGACTCCAGGACCTTTGCTATAAGCAAGTACTCACATCGTTACGGAATAAGAAGTATGTCAAAATAAGTTCCAAATGTTAAAACGAATTCTCTCACACATAGGTTGATAGTTTGTTGTTCTTTAATCATCGTGTGCTGAAATATTTATTCTATCCATCTTCCTTATTTTCACAGTAATCTGACGATAACGCGAGCTTCACTAATGAGTAACGTGTACACAACGGTGCAGGCGTGCATCTAATTTATTACCTACTTTGTCGCTACCAGTGATTAAATCGCAGCTTCCTTTCGTGGGCGATCTAATTACCGACAAACCGAGAACAATAATATGTAATCTGAATATTTATGAGCCCTTACAATGCAGTGAATTTGATATACTCCAAAGTTTATCTTGAACGAAAATTGACTGTGTGCAATGAATAATTTATTGTGAGCAACCGGCACTGACGTTCGCCATATTTTAATATAAATCCATCTACCATATTGTATGCAAAATGCCATTGAATGCGGTGCAAGGCGGGATCATTATTCCGATGTACGGTCCCGATATTCATCACGCAGCTCTTGGCCGCGGAATTTTAAACAAATCATCTTTATAAGTTGCTCCACCAAAGGGTTCGATGTGAACGTACCCGGGGAACAGGAATCGATTTTAATAATACCAACATCGATTCTACATAGTGCTATTGTTATTGCAAGCTGGCTTTCTTGTATCTATCCCATTTAGTTAAAGGAATTTATATTGTTTGATCTAACTTTTACATTCAAAGTCAGAATATACAAGTAGACCTAACAAGCTCTTTTGAATTATCTAGTTTAGATGTTTTAAAATACAAAGCTCATACTCGTATTTAAAACTAGGTATTCCTCACTGTTTTACTCGGGAAGCCCGTTTTTAGTAAGAATCTACGTCGCGAAAGGAATGTTTACTGTATTTCAAGTCGGCTAAAAAGTTTTGGAGATTTTAAAGTAAGTGATCGTCTACGTTTACATACCCTTTTTTTCCTTGTCGGGAAATCCTCATGATTACCCGCAACGCCACGGGGCAAAGATTTACGGGTTATACCGGACTCTTACTGGCTAAAACTTGACGGTGCTCCTTCCTACGTTCTTTGGCGAAAGCACGGGATCGGAATACATCCGCACTCTCGTCGACGATATGCCAACAGGGCTCCTCTCTTTATATTTCTCTTATTCTGGTGGCATGCCACCTGTCCTCCCACGGAATCCCACTAAAGGGGCAATAGGTCCCGCACTCATTGACCAGAGGCTACCCCTAGGGGGGCAATCGACGGTCGTGCTTTAACCGTATGCGCCCAACCCTCCGCCGCCGTATGGCTGGAGCATCACTGTCCAACGTTTACCTACCCTAATCCGAATGGAGTACGGGAAAACTTGTTTTTAGTAAGAGGCTACGTTATGAAAAGATATGTGTGCTGAATTTGCAACATATAATCATTATAATTTGCTGCACCAATGGGTTGGTTGTGAACGTATCCGATCTTGGGATGTTGCTTTTCCCGTGGTTTTCTATACGTGGCAATATGAAAATATCCATTTTGAATAAGTCTACGAGGAAATATGTATGTAATATATATACCGAATTTCAAGGTAATCGTTTTCCGCTTATATACGTCGATCCCTAGGGAATGTGGAAAATTCGTTCTCAGTGAGATCGTTCGTCGAGAAAGGAGTATGTATGCTATAAGTCCAAAAGTGATTCTGAAATCTTCTAATACAATACAAACGTATTTACTTAGTCTAACATTCCTAGCCCTAAAATTACTATTACCAGACTGTTCTGGTTTCTTGTGTTTTAGTTGTTTTTTCGTTATTTTTCCTGGTTTCGCTTCCTGGTAGGTCAAATTTAGGAAAACTATTTTTTTTATTTGTTTGCAACTGGAAGGAGTGAGGCTTTGGCTGTAGCTAGATACCATCCTACCAGCAAAGAAATACCACCAAGCAAAAACTAGGTACTATTGTAGTGTAGAAAATAACTTATATATTGTATTATCACTTGCCATCGAGCAAGGTCACAGACAAATGCTAACCTGTTGGCAATACAAAATATAAGAACTATTATACTACATTTTACATTATAAACAATGTATATGTATGTGAAAACTCAGTTATTTAATTTGTCTCGCTTTAAAACAATAACTTGTAAAACAGTGCATCAGTACAGAAACTTTGCTTAACTTCAGTGCTTTACAAACATGTGTTAATTGACTAGCTGAAAGCTACACATATAGCCACTTTGTTACCTCCATTAGACTTTGCAATGAAGTAGAAACGACTGTTTGTATACAATTTAACAGTGTTTTAAATGTGTCATACAGACAAGTTTTTAATTCATGGCTTTTCTATCTATACAATGTCACAACTAAACAGAAGACGATTTCAAAAGAAGCAAGCCCATTTTCTCATTCAGAAACGTGTACAATGCTATTATTATTGTGGCAAAATAACGTCATATACATAACGGGTGGTTGCTTACAAAATTATTTATACGAAATTGGTGTCATCTGTTTTTACGAAACACGATTCTATTAACATCATTCACATCTCGTTTATACGGAATCACGATACCGAAATTAGAGATCATTAGTGTAATGGGTGCCCTAGAAAGAGCCGTTACAATAAATTTCTTAATTGCCTCTCGACAGATAGCCGAGATTCTTAGACGGTGATGCAAAAGTGATCTCATTTTTGGACAGTGACAACTGTTTACATAACACCTTTGCTGATAACATTAAAAGTTGAGTATAATAATGTAGTTCAAGGTTGAATGAAGAAGAATTTCATTATGTCTTTCTACTTAAGATCATCAAGGCACAGAAATGATTGGCATCGGTAAGCAGTGGACATTCCACATTTCCGTACCAAGCGTTTTACCCAATCGTTTCTGAACCGCACCGCAAAGGCGTGGAGTGCTTTGCCAGCTTCCGTGTTTCCTGACTTCTACAATCCGGGTACTTTCAAATACAGATTGAAGGCAAGCGCGGTCCACTCTAGGCTGCATCAATACTTAACATCAGGTTTCATTGCATCCAAGCGCAGGCCTGTTATGAATAAAAAAAATGTATCATTATCTACTTTCTGTTCCCCTGCTAAGTTCTCGATCTCGTAAAAATATGGTTAAGTCTATTTCATTACTTTTAATTTTGTTTTTGCGCTGTTTTTAAAATTAAAATAACATTAGGTATTTGGCAGAGAATATCCCGCCAAAATCGGTGCAGTTTTCAGAGATTAAGAGGAACATACAGATATATATGATAGAAATAAAGATAAAGATAAAAATATCTTTTTATGTATCATTTAGAGTATCTACTTTCATATACATTTAGAAACAGCTGTTAACGTAAAATTACGAAACGGACACTACAACTTTATTCATTTGTATAGATATTTACAAAAAAATTCTGTTACAATGTTTGACAGTGATGAACTCCGAAACTAAATAACCGATGTCGTTGTTTATTTTTTTTTTCATTTTATCGGATTTATTTATTAGGACAATATAATCAAACAGATTTTAATTGCTATGTAAATTAATTATTATAAAAAGGGAATATTTGTATATCAGTACATAAGTATGTATACATATGTTTGTAACGTTTTCAAACAAAAAGTACTTAACGGATTTTAAAATTTTTTTACCATTATGAAACTGTATTTTCCCTAGGCGACATAGGCCATATTACTTTCTCAAAAAAAAAAAAAAATAGGGATCTCTAATAATAATGCAATAATGAAATCCAAGTTGTGAAACAAAAAATCTGTTATCGCATGCGTTGGAGAAACTATTGACGATAGGAAAAAAAATATTTCTACAATATTATAGAACGTGTTAATATCTATAAAAAATCCACGATGTTCAACTACAGTAGTAATGCCATTATAACCACTATTTTATATTTTAAAAGTTAATAAAAGTAACGACAATAATTAAACCATATTATTCACACCTCTGTATTAATGCTTATCCTATTAAATTATTTTTTAATCACCGTTTCAATACCTACAAATGACTTTTTAAATGAATAAAATCGGGCATATTATTGAAAAGATATAACGAAATTTAAAATCAATCTAATAAAATAAGTCAGGCTTAGCTTAGACTTTCCATTGCCACGAGATTGCATGAAACCGCGGAGCATTGCTAGTTATTGTATAAAACTGTGGTATCATTATTTATGACTAGTTGTGAATTAAGTTATATAAACATGTCAACAACAAACTGATGGCGTCGTACTTTTAGTCCCATGTAAAAAGTTTACGTAGACGATATTGGGTGGGTCAGCTAGCGAAATAATAAATTAAATTGGTTAATTTTTTATTCCTGACAGATAAATATTTGACAGTGATCTCACTCGACAGTAATTTACAATACCGACGAAGATGGTTCCGCACTTAGCTGGAAATAGGTAATTTACCTACTGGGTAACGTTTCCTATACAGCATCGTACTGATCTAGAAAAATCCCGAGTCAATTCACAGCTGGCTATAAAAAGGAAGTAGCATTCTTTTAATGTCCCACAGCTAGACCTTCTCACTTATAAAAAGAGAGTTTTCTGAACAGACACTCCACGTTGCACCATTACTGGTTATTAAGATACACATACTCCAGAATTACTCACGGGGTATGCAGATTTCCTCGGATATTTTCCTTACCAAAAAGAACAATAAAAGTTTGGAAAATACTGGATGTATTTTAGGTAGCACCTAAGTTTCTTTTTATAAAGAAAAACCTAATGTTGCCTGCCCAGGCTTTGAACCCGCTACTTCGCTACGCATCTCACCTAGACCATTATGTTAATAATAATATTTATTTATTTGTCAAATGTGGTCAGTTGTAGATGTTACAATTTACAATATAAGCGTCCATAACATTTTACCGTTTCCGGTGTACAAATTTTGTTCCTTTTTAATTGTCTAGTTTTAGCAATATTTCAAATCAAATTATATTATAGATAGGATGCATAATATGTAAAATAAAGTCAATCATTAATAAGTTATACAAAAAATTTTTTAAATTATGTTATTTTTGAGTAAATCTCTCTCTTCACACAAAATATTAATTAAAAAATCAGATTGATTCAAACATTAGTACCATTGAAATATTCCTCAACTTTTGCGCAGGAACTGTTTGAGCAGGAAATTAATTATCAATTTTTAATTAGGCCGACCCTGAACTGGAACACAGGACATCTTAATCTAGAACCGAATAAGCTAAACCACAAGACCAGTAAGGTAAAATATATCTATAAGCAGAAATATCTCAATGTATATTTACGACATTCTGAATTTCTCGTAAACACATTCATAGGCATAACCTTGTTTATCGCAGTTACCTGGGTTAAGTGTTTTTATTTAGTTGTTTACTCCGTGGAGATACATTTTCTTAATAAATTGGGAAGCTTTTTCGTGTACTACCATATATCTTGTTTTTCGTCTTGTCGGTTGTATAATTCTTGTAAGTTTTTGTGATATAGACATTATTAACCTAGTTAATTAATATCTTTTCGTATGCAGTTTTCTGAAATACCTAAAATGGCATATTAAATTGGCTGATATACGAGCGTAGCGTAGTTCATTTACTTCAAAATATTGGCACAAATTCGATACATGTATCATATATGATTCGTTGGATACGGTTTGGTAAGGTAATTGAAGCCAAAACTTATGCCATAGCGACAGTTGTGCCATTATTAGTTTTAAAATGTGTATCAAATTAAGTAAAATTATGTATGTAACAGTATTTCAATGTCCCACTGCTGGACACAGGCCTCTTTTTTGGTTGGCGAAGGGAAGTTTTTTTTTTATTATTGCTGACAGTTCAGCGCTTGACTGTGATCTCACCTGATGGTAAGTGATGATACAGTCTAAGATGGAAGCGCGCTAATCTGTTAAGAGGCGATATACCCCTTACGGTTTCTACACAGCATCGTACCGGAACACAAATCTCTTTGTTTGGCGGTACGTTTTTGCTGGTAGGGTGGTAACTAGCCACGGCCGAAGCCTCCCACCAGTCCAGACTCAGACAAATTAGAAAATACAATTTCCTAAATTCGTCCTACCGGGGATCGAACCCGGGACCTCCGCTAGCAAAGCGAATACTAGCACCACTGCGCCAGCGAGGCCGTCAAAATCAAGTCAAGTGTTGGCTGGCTACACATATCCTAGAATGTTTTCGGAGATATGCAGGTTTCCTCACGATGTGTTTAATCAAGGAAAAGCTATGATCATTTTTTAAACAAATTAAGTATTTCAGTTACTGTCCCTGGGTGCTATCTGCGTAAATCTAGATGCCTCGTTATTCAAAAATAAAAGAAGATTAAGTTACTCCATAAATCTAATTATTTGCCAATGGAAGGCCCGTCAAAATTGGTCCAGGTTTGTCAGATTTTAGCTAAAAAGACAAAAAAAGTGTTATAAGTGTATTGAAATACGGAAATATATACTCTTTTGCAAAATGGCAAACAGGCACATTAAATTTTATTTATTTATATAGACGAGAGACAGTGATGTCTGTTCAGGTGTAAACCCGTGATACAAGAATTCACGTAAAAGAAAATAGAAAAAAATTTCCTAAACTAAGCAATGCCCTGCATAAAAAAAAACCTGTGTAAAAATTTGCAAATAAAACACAACCTGTATTAAAGTTGCAGTCTGTCAAACAAAGCCGACAAACTCGTTGCCAAAGTAAACGCTTAAAATCGCTTTGTTGTACGGTATTGGTTTTAATCTCGTATTTTTTTCAACTTTTTCATTCAAATGTTTATTCACCTATCTCCAAGCGATGGAAAACTGTTATCTTTTTCATTACTGATAAGTTAGCTTTTGATAGTAATCTCATCTGACGGTAAGTGATGATACAATTTAAGATTGAAGTGCTAACCTGGTAAGAGCTGATTTACCTATTATGGGTTCTACCAAACATCGTGTACCGTAAAAAGCTTTTGCGGCACGTCTCTGCTAGTCGGGTAGTATCTTCACAGCCGTAGTTTTCCACTAATCCAGACACAGACAAATTAGAAAATACAATTTCCTAAATTTTCTCTTTAGGAAAAGGAAAACAAACGGAATGGGAAAGTTGGAAAGAGAAGAGCTAGGCGAACGTTTCTGGACTAAATCCAGGTCATTTTAAATAAGAGCCAGGTCAAGAGTACTCTAAACCGACGAACTTATATGAAAGGTTTAATGAGAATGAAAGAAGCGAAGGAGAGGAGGAGCTATGTATGTATGAAAACTGACACAAAATCTCTGCCGGTAAAGCGAGTCCTCTTACAATTGCTCCACAGAGGTTGTCATAACTTCAGAGTACACTTGTGCATTGCCTCATTGGTCTAACACTAAGATAACACTGCCAAGTCTGGCCCATTTCAAAATCGATATTGAGCTTTCTATTAAGATTTTCTCAATACTTACTCGAAGTTAAGATGTTTGCGGTGTTTTCCACCCCCGTGCCGAGGAGTGCACGTTAAGCTGTTGATCCTGCGACTGATTTCTCTCCGGTCATGTTTGGTTCCGGTCCCATCTGACTATCAGGGTGAAGGAATAGAGGGTGCACTTGTGTACTATGCCTACCAATGCGCAGTAGAGCGGCATGGTGGCCCTATGCTCTAAAAATATACTCTCCTATAAATAAGCAGGCCTGTTCCGTGTGTACAGCGGGACATTAACGGGCTACTTACTTGGTTGGTTACGTTTACCGAAAATTGTCTAGCGTCAGCCGAAGCTTCTCTCCATTCCAGACTAAAACAAATATGAAAATGTTTAAATTTTTCTGTAGGTAATCTAACCCAGAACTTCTACTAACGATGCAACTTATCACACTATTGCGCCATCAAGGCTGTCAAGTGTATCGCCTACATGTCATCTTTTTTACTGCCTACACATTAGCACTTGGCTTTCTTCTTACTCAATGGTAAAAGAAGATACAGTCAAACATGGTAAACATATAATTAACGTGTTAAAAAATTTGCTCAGGCGAGTAATTATTTAATTTCTTTTATGGACACTTATTCTTCGCAGTAAAATTTCCTTTAAGTTTGACTTCTACATGTCTGTAATAAAAAAGCTTCTGCTAGATGGCGAAGCAGGTATTTGAGTTTTTATTATATAATTGTATAGTTAATAATATATACAGACATTAACAGAAATTTCATTTAGACGCAAGTCATACATATGTCCCAATTTGTACGTCAAAATGACAATTGCTCGAAGCTATAATTAATGATTTCGTCTGTACATTTCAATTGTGTACTTCTTATGGAATTCTAAACGTGTATGAATATGAGGTATACAAATCAAGGTCATTGGCCGAGTGCCGTAAATACAATTTGACAGTAGCTTAAATTGCAAGTAAACGGCTTTTATGTATTCACTTCTTAAGGCATAAAAAGTATGATTTATTGAGGTTCTTGTTACTGCCCTTAACTGCCACTTATTTTTTTTGAGACACTCTGATTTATAAAATGTATAACAAACGACATTTTGCATTCTCACGTTGCCTTACAGTTTTGGATTTGGTTATTATATTTCTATTTAGAGTTATCGAAATCATAAATTTTTAGGTCTTTAAGCAAAAGCAGCAATGTTTTACAAAATTACCTTTTTTTTACGCTGGGAAATGCCTTTACGCGCCCCGTTCAGACAAAATCTAAACGGGAGTGTGGGACTAGCTCCCTATCCTTTAGTGGAGCACCAGAGAATCGGTTAACGCAATCTACCCTGGTATTCCGGGATACTCCCGCTAGAAACTTAGGATGTGGGTAGGAGATGCGCAAATCTACGCTTCCTACCTCCCAACCTCCTGCGGCGGAGAAGAGGAGGAGTTCTGATTAAATTTTGTTTTGGTCGTCGTCGTCGTCGTCGCTTCAACCGATGGACGTCCACTGCTGGACATAGGTCTCACGTAATGACTGCCACAAGGCCCGATCTTGCGCCGCCTGGCTCCAACGGCTACCGGCGACCCTCTTTATATCATCGGTCCACCTTGTGGGGGGTCTGCCTACACTGCGCCGTCCGGTGCGGGGTCGCCACTCCAGCACTTTCGGTCCCCAACGTCCATCGGTCCTTCGGACTATGTGCCCCGCCCATTGCCACTTCAGGTTCGCGATTCGTAGGGCTATGTCGGTGACTTTGGTTCTACTACGGATCTCTTCATTTCGAATTCGATCACGTAGAGAAACTCCGAGCATAGCCCTCTCCATCGCACGCTGAGTGACTCTGAGCTTCCGCATGAGGCCCATAGTCAGCGACCACGTCTCAGAACCGTAGGTCATCACTGGCAACACGCACTGTTCGAAGACTTTGGTCTTCAGGCACTGAGGATTATCGGACGAAAATATCTGGCGTAGTTTCCCGAACGCTGCCCAACCGAGTTGGATTCGGCGGTTGACCTCCTTCTCGAAATTGGACCTACCTAGCTGGACTATGTGTCCCAGGTATGTATACTCGTCAACAATTTCGAGTGTAGAGTTCTCAACGATGACTGGGTGGAGCGGAACATGGATATTGGACATAACTTTCGTCTTATCCATGTTCATTTTTAGGCCCACCTGTCGAGAA
>JACTOM010000934.1:5468831-5584654 GCA_015832385.1 Elymnias hypermnestra | reverse complement strand
CTGGGCATCAACATCAACGGCGAGTACATCACTCATCTACGGTTTGCCGATGACGTAGTCATTATGGCAGAGACTCTCGAAGATCTCAATATAATGCTGGATGACCTCAGCAGAGTTTCTCAACAGGTGGGCCTGAAAATGAACATGGATAAGACGAAAATTATGTCTAATATCCATGTACCGCCTCACCCAGTCATCGTTGAGAACTCAGCTCTCGAAATTGTTGACGAGTACACATACCTGGGACATATAGTCCAGCTTGGTAGATCCAATTTCGAGAAGGAGGTCAACCGCCGAATCCAACTCGGTTGGGCTGCGTTCGGGAAGTTACGCCAGATATTTTCGTCTGATAACCCTCAGTGCCTGAAGACCAAAGTCTTCGAACAGTGCGTGTTGCCAGTGATGACCTACGGTTCTGAGACGTGGTCGCTGACTATGGGCCTCATGCGGAAGCTCAGAGTCACTCAGCGTGCGATGGAGAGGGCTATGCTCGGAGTTTCTCTACGTGATCGAATTCGAAATGAAGAGATCCGTAGTAGAACCAAAGTCACCGACATAGCCCTACGAATCGCGAACCTGAAGTGGCAATGGGCCGGGCACATAGTCCGAAGGACCGATGGACGTTGGGGACCGAAAGTGCTGGAGTTGTTTTGGTAAAGTGTATGAAATAATCATACACTTTATAACGGTACTTATTATATCCTATCCGTTTATGTTACAATATATATTTTTAATATTAATTTCAACCGGTGCTTTTGCTTTTAAAATTATCGTTCCTTTAATAAGTTTTAATGAGATTAATCTCAGTGCATCCATCATAAATGCATATAATCTGAAAAATTACAAAAAATACGCTTGTTAAGAAAATATTATTAAATATATTTTCATGTAATGTACATAAAACTAATCTAATATTGTAAGCCACATTTATGAAATAATTAATAATGGAAACTTGATGGATTTTTGTGTATTAGTAGTAATGTGATATTTAGATATATAAATGTTTGCTCCCCAAATAAATTGACTACTATGTTATAAACTTTGTTACATGAGTTATAGTGGTTATCAATACGAATACTAAACACATTAGTTATATATGATCATTAAGAAATCAAAAGATATAGCATTTTCATAATCACTACAGATAACATCACTTACTTTTCAAATTATTTTCGAAATAATTTAAAAAGTAAGTGATGTCAACTGTAGTGATCAGGCATTTTAAATGTACATGTGTATCATCGTAGACCAAAAGGGACCACAATGGTGTCTTGTTTAAGAATTAATTTTGGTGGCATCCAATCAGCCTCGCCATCGGTTAGTTGATCAAACACAACAAAAAGCCTACGCTCAATCAAGAAGACTCCGTCGAGGTGCTGCCGACACTATCAATCATCTCAAAGAGACTTCGTTATCCACTACTTGGATCCAAGCCAAAATTGTAATAAATCGAGTCTCGTTAATCTTTGATGGGACTATCTCTATTAAGTTGTTCGCTGCTTGTAAATTTTAAAAATATCGAGCATTTTTCATAATATTAAATATGAAAACTGTTTTTTTGTAACACAAACTAGTGTTATTTTTATGATATAGAAGGCATGACACTTTATTTAAAATTTTAATTTATTTTAAGACGTCGTTGGCATATTTTCGCAATTCGTTTGCATGTCATTGCTAAAATCAACTAGTTTTGTCTGCTCGTGAGATTCGTATTATCTCAATGTTAATTTATTATCTTTTTATTTATCTTTATTATTTAAAATTATGAAATTGGACATTTTACAATAGTGATAAAATTATGTCTTCTCGTATGCGTAAGCATCATAAAGAAAGTATGTCGATTTGTATTAACATAATATTATAAAAACGCCAACTCACATTAACTAACAAGTTTTATTCTCTCCACTATTTAAATACACACAACTTGGACTATACTAGTTATTACTTTACTATTTATTCAATTTAGCACTATTTCTCTTTAACAACTATACTATGAAGCAGCTGGAAAGGTTATCTTAACAAATTGTTCCGTTAGTTAAAGTTTCTTCGTATAGCATAACATTTCGTAATATTGCACAATGTTTTTGGTATTTTTAAGTGTTGCAACTATATTACTCAATAACTCCCAAAATTTCAGAGCTATCAGTGTTATCACCTAACTATCTATAGTCTAACGTTAAGAATTAGCAGGTCTATGAAAAACTAAGAAGCTGGACTAGTTTTGATGAAATATTTCGTGTGAATTCAATAATAGTTTTGCTTAGATTAACAATTCAAATCAATAAATATCTCCGTGTTTCTGTGGATAATATTAATTTGTTCTGTCATAAATTACACATTTTCAATATTTGAATGTACACAGACAAATTCAAATATTATATGAATCAGACGTATTGCTAGATCGATAATTTTGTATATAAATTATATCGCAAAGTCGATCTTTAATAAGCCCAAGTCAAAGTTTTTGTCAAAGATACGAACTTTTAACATAAAATCCTATTTTTATGCAATTTTAACAACGTAGGTGGCAAAAAATGTTTCGATAATGTAGAACGGAAGTTGCAATGTTGTTACTTGTGGGCTTAAATTGAAATTTACTTTGGAGGGTGTACTGAAATCTGAAAATAATGATGCTTATTTTAAGGCATGAAGTTACGAGGAGACATGTAATAAAATTTTACTTATGTAAAAGTTTTTCAATGTTCCTTTATAAAAAAGAACCTAAAAGTTATTCTTTCAATTTATACATTTGAAATCTTTGTAAAATAGGATTATAAAGATTCCTTCTTTTAATTCTGACAGGTTAGGGTTTGACTGGAATTTTAATTTATATAGTTAAAAATGGAATTGTAATCATCTAGAAAGAGGTAATTCATACTAAATTAATTTAAATATGAATGTAAAAAATAAACAAAATGTTTATTTTTTTACGTTCATATTATTTTATTAATTCTACATGTAATGAATAAATGAGGAACGAAAGCTGTTTTCAGTTGGCATACCTGAATCAAAGAGAATACATGAAACTATAGTGATGCGCCTGACGGTGTCGATTTTGAAACTCTTTCACAGTTTGATAAAATATGAACTGTTATGCAAATAAAATTTAGAATTATAAAAGTTAAAATCAGTAATATATTTGTCATATGGGTGTCTATTTTGATAAAACTAACAAAACAAAGACATGACTGTTACACTTTTGTACGTATAGCCTAAGGTGATAGTGCGTGTAATTCTTTTTAGTTTACTATTGTAGCCAGACTGTACTTGACAGTGAAAATGAAACAAAAATATTAATGTACCATTTAAAACTTTCAAAGCTTTTTTCCTATATTTGCTTGAAATATTTAGATACATTGGTGTATGATCCCGTAACTATGAATACTGTAGTCTTGCAAACGTTCAGAAATAAGTTAAAACAATTTTAATCACCTCTTACTATGCCTGATAATATAAAAAATAATATTTTATATATAACAGGGAAAGGTAAGTAGTTGCTAATTATCGGCCATTATTGCTGAGTACAGGCCTCCTCACTCATATGAGACAGTGTTTTTACGTTTCTCCACTGCGGATTGATAGGCATAGTACACGAATGCACTGTCTATTCCTTCACACTCATAGTCCGATGGGACGGAAATTTGACACGACCGGAGAGAATTTGGGCGCAGGACCGACGGCTTAAGGTGCTCAGGACCTCATGTCCGTACTCGAATATGAAAACGACTAGACCAATGAGGCAGTCTTTAGGAGTATGTTTTTAGCCTTTAGTAGTACTATTATGTCAGTTTTAGTAGTATATAGGGGAAGTACGGACAAAATGACAGGGTGTTTTGTTTTTTAATCATATTTATTTATTTAGTAGTATCATATCCAGTTTCAAACGTTTTTAGGCATCTTAAGTTCATTGACTAATAGTAACACAGTCTTTAATTAAGTAGGAACTGTAATAAAATATTAATTAAGGAAAAAACTAATCACAAAAACCATTTTGTCCATATAGTACGGACAAAATGACATATAAGGTAAGGACATAATGACAAACTATTTTTTTTAAGAACATAGCACACAAATAAACCGTTTGGTCTTCTTTGGGACATCAGTACATGACGCATGAGCCCAATGGAAACAAGTTTCAAGACATTCTTAATCAGCACGTTTCTTGTCCTTGTTGAAAGGGTGATCGAAACCATTTTTTTGACTAGTTCAAAGGCAAGCTTTTGGAGTGATTTACGCGTCAAACCTAAAAGTATTGTTTCTAAAAAACTTTGTGTTCCTGCTCAATTTCAGTTAAAAATATTTTCTTGAATCTTCTTAATCCTTTAGTTAGAATTCAAGTGCATGGCGTCTAAGCGTCGCCTGAGGAACACCAAATGATTTTGCGGCCATTTTCCATCCCATTTTTTTGCCTCCATGCTTTAATAGCCTTACTCATGGATTCTTGGCTCCAAGAGTACCGATCAGTTTTTCTTTTGTAGTTTCGCGGCACATCACCTAAGCAAAATAATGAATGTGAATTAACAGAAACTCTACGGACAAAATGACATACCATGTCATTTGTATGTCATTTTGTCCAAATGTAAACAAAATCATAATTTAATAAAACAACTAAATATTGCAATAACTTTAATCGTACTGGTCTAGTTCATCAATTTAAATAGAAATAATTACAATTGAGAATAAATGACTAACCAAAGAAAAAAAAACAGAAGAAAACCATCTTAAAACCATCGTACACGCCACACAAGCCTATTTCACGTACCAAGCAGCCGTAATTCGTACAGTAGTAATTCGGTCGCTTGTCGGTTACCACTAACCTATAATAATCGATTTAAAGCCGTCGATCCTTTTTGTACATCTAGAATCACTTTATAACCCAACACAACACACGCACCTACACAAACACAACACTACACATCACTTACACATACATGCAAGATTATTTTAAGCGATTAATTATATATATATTATAACATTAATTTTGCAAATTAAGATACCATTATTGTATTAATTGTAATACCATAGTTCTTTTCCACTTAGTCTAAGTTAGGTGTAAATAAATTAAATCCGATTTGGCTTAAGTAATAATAAACTTCTAGTGTATGTTTCTATCTAAGATGAAGCTGTGGATTTAGTAAATAAATAAATAAAATATACTTTTAAGGGCGCAAAACACGTTCGAACTGATTACTGTGACGCGACTGTGACAATGGCGCTTAACATTTGACAGGATTGTAAATATGGCTACCATGGCGTTATACAGTCACGGAAACGTAATTAAAAACTGCCAATTTTTATATAACCTGACTGTGTCATTTTGTCCGTACTTGCCCTAATTGTTATTACTTAAAAATATAATCGACAATCCGCGTTGTGACACGTCCATCCCTAAGTCGTCGTAATTCTCGCTCCATTGCATTGTGCAGGTACAGTAATAATGCACGCGCAAATATTAGCACAAACCCAGACGGGCCGAATGAAAGTAAGCCCTAGATGCGGACTAAACTTATATTTCCGATTTTTTGCTTATTCCATTTCAAGTTTTTAATTTTCAACTTTTGATGTCCCTTGCAAATATTTGTTGTTGAGGAGCGAGCAATTCTTACTTTGATGAAATAAATCTTGTTGAATGCAAAACGAGCGCTGCAGAAGAATATTTTATTATAATTAATGCATTTGAATATTTTATTATATGATTGAGATTAACTAATGTAATAAAATTGTCAAGAAAATTGATATAAATTGAAATATTTCACAATTCCTACCAAATTTTTAAGAGCCAGATTTCCAGTGAAATAAAAATAAAATATGTTTTATTGCGATTTTTTTTTCTATTCACTTTTGAAGCTGTACGTTTCGTAGTCAAATTGTGTTAAGTTTTGTTATTGTCTAATTTATAGATTGTGAATATTTCTTGTTTGCATTACAGTCTTACAGTGTTGGAAATGTTGGTCATTGCTTGCATATTAGAGTAAGTGTGATTATCATAACTTATAGGTAAATGTTTCCCAATAACATAATAAATAAAAACCTGACGTTGACATTTTATAATTTAAAGAAGATACAGTTTGTTTTGTATAATTTTCCGTTTTTCTTATAATAGTTTGTTGTATTATTGTATGTATTAGTACATAAGAGCATGATGAAACTATAAAGTGTTATCTTATAACTTTTAGTTTAGTTTTATTTGTAGTTTTTACTCGCAGTTCTATTGTTAGTTCATAGTTTAATAATATGTGTAATACATTAAATACAAATACATAATAGTATATATAAAATAACTCTACATGTGGTTAGGAGTAGTTGGAGTTGATCTAGAATTTAGGTTCAAAATGTCAAAATAATGTAAATTATTTCTTTTCACGTTAGCTCGTCAACATCTACCAATCAGGTTATTGTAGAACTATAACATAATTCAGTAAACCTCATATCGAAGGAAGTTCAAAGAACTAATGTGAACAAAACAGTGTGTTTGTTAGCAAAACTGAAAAATTAACACACCAATTACAACATTTCGGCAAGTCAAATGGAAGTGCGCGAACAAATGATTTGAGAGGCTCACACGGCAGAGGCCTCGGTTTTATTTGCCTTGTAATTAACTAGAACATGTTTTCTGTAAACTACGCCTTATTAGTGTTTTGATAATGACATCGTTACGTCTATTTGTACACTTAGTGCGTTTTTTACTTTAATTAGATGGCGACGGAGGCGTTGTTTTAAAAATGCTAGTACAGAAAATAAATTCACATTTCGTCAGCGACCTTATTTGCATATCTTTGGAATACATTCAATTAAATTATTACTTCATTACATTGTTACTATTATTTTACACTGTCCCTTTATTCCAATCTGTAGGTCTTTTTGTCTCTAGATTATAGAGTTTTCCAATCAAATTATTTTAAAATCTCACAAATGGTTTTTTTAAATTAAAATTTGATTGCAAATCAAATAATATTCATATATACTTACAAAGGTCTCATTTTGCGATACACTATAACTGTAAAACAGATGATATAAGCGCGATGATTATAGGTGTGTTGCCAGTGATGACCTACGGTTCTGAGACGTGGTCGCTAACTATGGGCCTCATGCGGAAGCTCAGAGTCAGTCAGCGTGCGACGAGGAGGGCTATGCTCGGAGTTACTCTACCTGACCGAATCAGAAATGAAGGGATCCGTAGTAGAACCAAAATCACCGACATAGTCCTACGAATCGCGAACCTGAAGTGGCAATGGGCGGGGCACATAGTCCGAAGGACCGATGGACGTTGGGACGATGGATGGACCTATTTACATCTCAATGCTAGGCACCGGCTTCCTCACATATAAAAGAGAGGGTTTAATAATATGAACCCATCATGCTGCTCCACTATGGATTAGCAGCCTATACACCAGGGAATTACTTCCAGGATATACAGGAAACGGTACCTGCCTAGGATTCAAACCCGTGATTTTTCTAAACGAGGTTCCACGTGTCTCACTACTATGTCACCATGTCTTTCATACAGATATTATATATATTACAGAAACAAACATCGATATTATTTTCATATGAATAAAGATAATACTATGATGTTGATTATGATGGCTGTGTGATAGTCGGCATCGGCTATTTCGTTGTGAAATACTGGAATTAACGCCCACCGCGTGAATGTTCACATGCATAATAATATTGAACGGAATGTAGGTCGGATGCTGATTGCACAGAATCTCTCCTCATATCGAATTCTCTTTTTTCCACCAAACGATCTCGCTCGCGCGAAAAATTTCATATCGCCACGCGTTTTGCAAGTAAAATCAGATAACTTTTGACACTTCAATTACGTAGTGATGGCCGCCTCTAATTTTTTTTCGCGTGAAAAAGTGGAAAACATGTCATGTCATAAGCACACAAGATCCCCAAGTTACGAAAACAAAATAAAAGTTTCCCCCAGAGTTTAGACTAAAAGCAATAAAAGAGAATATTCAAAAGTTCCACGCTTTTAATTTTAGCTTAGAGAAGAAATTTTTGAAAACATAAGCTCTTAAACTTCGGCAATCACAACATTAAAAATTTTTGCTTATATTTTTATTACTGACAGGTAACTGCATAACTGTAATGTCTAACTTATCAATACAGTAATAGTTTCATATAAACATTTTACATTAGTGTATGTATATGTAGTATTGCATTGTATATATTATTTATATTGTTCTTATATTTGTCTATTTTTCATATTAATTAAGGATAAATGTTGTTATTTTATTTATACACTACTTTTATATTTAATTACTAGCTTTAATTTCGACAACGGATGCCTGGTTGAGATTGCAGCATTTTATAAGTTTTATTTTTTAATTTCTATGTGCAATTAAGTATTTCAAACAATCTATCTAAAATGATAATGCGTACACAGTTTGCACGGGAATACGTTTCTTATTCTTTAGCTGCACGTTTTAAGGCCTCGCTCCAGTTTAAAAGTGATTAAATTCAATAGTAAAATTTACTCAGTTTACTCTAACAGAAGCCGAACCTCGGATATCTGTTAGAGAAGCAAGAACAAGCACCATTACGCCAAAAAGTTTATAAGCTAATTGTTTTTAAAGGTCTAAAAACATTTACTCTAGCCCCCTGAAATATAGAAAATTATTCTATATTTCTTTTGCTTTTTTCTTTAGTATTTTTCAAACATTTTTGGAGTGTTTACGAATGAAACGCGTGATTAGATGTGCAGCATTTTTATGCTAATTCGTTTTAAAGTTAGGTAGTTTAAATATTCACAAATAACATGTGAAATTTAATTTGCCACGCGTCATTTAATAACTTATTATATTTATAAAATATTTTGTGAAAAATATACACACCGGCGTATTAAGCGGAACATAAAAAAAAGGTTTGATATCAGTATCATTATTTATGTTCCGCTTAATATGCCGGTGTGTATATTTTTCACAAAATATTTCATAAATTCACTTTTATAAATTTTAAATTCAGAAACAAAATTTAATTAATCATTTCAAATATTAACAAATAACACCTGGCATTTTTATTTACAATTCGTCATTTGAGAATTCAATAAATTATTTGTATTAATATTCCAGAGTTTGAATATTTCGATGACAATTAAATTCATGAAATTCTTACATATCTTCCCTGCCTCTAAGTCTGGGAAATCTAAAGTTTTGGATGTGTATAAATATCAAAAATTAGTTTGCCAAAGAAGTTTCTTTTTCTAAATAAAGATATTCAACGTTACACTTTTATCAATTTGTTTTAACAATTTTATCTTTGATCGGATATATAATTTTTCATAATCGAAGTGTGTATAGATGTATTTTGAAGGAGTATTTTTGAATTTCTTTTCTGACCTTTTTTTTACAATATTTATAATAAATGGTACACAGCTTTATCAAAAACGTTCATGTATATATTTGTGAGTGACAATCATGAGTAACTTACCTGTAATTGTAATGAATGATTGTCTTTGTTTCACCATAATTCTCTTCAATATACGTTTTTGCAAGTAAAGCTAATTGTATCTAAGAATACCACAATAAAATACCTTTATAATACATTATTCCTTACTGAGAACATAAGCCCTCCTCAACTATTTGTTAATTTTATGGTATGTTTCCCTCTGCATCAAGATATATATGGAGATACTGCATTTTAGAGGTCTACTGTTTTGGTTTGTATAATCCTTCCCGGATAATTAATTCGGGTTTTAACTTCACCGTCGACAAAGTATTTTATAATTTCGTATCGTTTACGGCGTGTTCAGTTTATGTTGTCACATTTAGGAAATTTATTGTTGTTTTACAGTTTGTTGAAGATCTACAAATATTTCCGGAAAGTTTAGAATTTAAAACAGTGAAAAATAAACTTAATGTTACCTTGTAAAAATCGTTAATTTATTTCAGGAATTGTTACGGATTAAAACAACATAGAAATTAAATGTAAATCCGTTGTTATAAGCATGCTTGTTTGTTAAAAAAATGTTGTTAAGAACAGATATGACTTTACATAGTTTTAGCCAGTGTGTAGATTAAATAAGGCCATAAGAGCAAAAGGTTTGTACGTTAAAAGTATTTATGTCATTATTTTCTAACACATTTACAAGTCGCTGTTAATCCAGGATACACATATTTTTTTATCCAGAAAACGAGAGCAAGTGACAGCAAATTACGTATTTTATGTATTTTATTATTACCTATATATGTGTTTCAATGAATATATGATTAATTATTAAATAAAATACGCGTCAATAAACCATAAAATGAATATTTTATCAAGTTGAGATTAAAATTGTTAAGAATTAAAATTGCAAAAATCTAACAAAATATTAAAACGTAATGTCTTAAAAAAAACTTTTGAATTTAGAATACTTCCATTTATGAATGTCGTAATATATAAAAGATATAATATATAAAAAAAACCTTTTAATATCTCGGAAAGATTAAAACAAAGTATTTTATTAGGAGTACCAAATAATTACATATGATATATACACACCAATGCTTACGATACATATTGTTTGGATCTTTATTTAAGTTAGCTTTATTCTGTTATTATTTTTTAATATAGGAATTTGTCAAGTCCTTGGTATTAAGCTTAAAAGGAAGTGTAAAGAAATTACAAAGTTGTACGTTGTTTGATTACAAATAAATATATATCAAATAAAATCAAATAAGAATATCTTTATTCAAGTAGGCCTATTACAGCTCTTTTGAATCTTCAAATATAATTTTTTTTGTTACCGTCATTACAATATCATATTAGTTTAATATATTTCAATTAAAATTAGAGCAATTCGTTCACTCCCACCTGTTTCTATCGTCTAAGTATTCTTGCAACTTATAATATGATTTTACTACCAACTTTCTTTTAATAAATACAAGGAGGTTATAATAGAATATAATAAAATGTTGATCAGGTTCTTCCTGCCCTTTCGGTTTCCACATTACGAGTTGTTTCTAAATTCAAACACACCATACAAACTAAACATAGATATGATCGTGTAAAACCGAGCCAAGCTCCATAATTTCGTTTCCAGTTTTCAAGTTTGCCATTTGGCTATCCAGCCAGTGTAATATTCGTCATTTCTCTAGCACTAGTGACTTTAAATGGTACATGCAGTGGGTTTTTACATTTCTTTTTATTTATTCTCGCTCCGATTGTTGCCAGACCAAAGTACTCATAAAACTATAGCCTCTTGTTTTACATTGTCTTTATATTACAACATACATTTTTACTCAATAAAGTTTGTATCCGGAGTCTTTTATATGGTTGTAGCATATGCCTATTTCCGTTACAGACTTTAAAACCATACGAGTATATCCGATGGCCCTCAAACCGGTCACATTAGAAAGATAGTTTTAGAGTACAACATTCACTCACTCACTTAGCGATTGACTTAAAATGTAGCAAGAGTGACTTATTTGAAAAAAAGGCGGTAGTAGGGATTTTAACATATCCCTCGGGATCAGGAACTACGCGGGTGACACCGTGTGGATAGCCAGTATAACATCTAGATATTGTTTTCTATTTGGTTTCCATAGAAAAGAATAAGTACTGTAATTTATACATAATAGTTACAGTTGTGATATGTCGCGTTACCTTTTAAGCTTATAAATATAAATGTATAAATTTAAAACAAACACGTCTAATAAAACATTCTTGACAATGATAAACTAAACTTCACGATTAAACTTAACATTTAACTGTAATTACATAAGGGCTATATTCAGTTATTCTTCCATTATCTTAGCTCTTAGACTGCCTCTGTCAACTACCGGTTGAAAATGTGTGACTACAAGACATGTGTGAAGTAAATTGCCCGTATCAACTACTAGTTGACATGATACGATAATTCTGTCTCAACTCACGCAATCAGAAATCTAAGCATCTCTCTCTTTGTAAGTCGTAATGTGTATTACCTATTTCGCTTCTCGGTAACTGTCGTAACAAAATATGAGTGGGGATTACACCAGACAATAGAAAAAAAAACAAAAAATAAATCAGTTACACAGTGACCGTTACTAAAAGTGTGTCCCGTCGAAGATCGTTAAGTTTTTTTGTAGTATTTATAAACTGTGAGTGTTTATTTGTGATTTTGATTATATAAGTGTTGTGAATAACAATGAAAAACCAGAGTCCCAAGAGCTACTTAAGCATCATTTGAACCGAGGGGCAACCGACGCAAAACATCCATGCAGAACGGGACAGGCAACCGTTATTTCCGTTGAAAAGTGCGGGCAAATTGCGGGTCCAATAAAACGTGGCTGGGCAGTCGAAGGGTTAGTATATTTTATCGAAACTACTCGTGTAGTAACATTAAGTTATGAACATTCTACATAAGATGTAAGAGTAATTAGGTTTCGTGAAATATAACATTCAGTAAACTACACTGTTGTACCTTATGAAGGTAATTAGAAACTGAGTAGAACTATAAATATTATGGAAAGATGATCATGAACAGGCAACCGTGATAAACGAGTACACAGTGTAGTTTTTAATTAATTGCATTTTTATGAGAGAACATGAGAAATTTACGATGAAAAGCTTTATAAAATTTACGCAATATTTATGCCATAATTACTCATGCTTTAGGATTATGGTTACAATTGAAATTAAGAATATTTTAATTGATAATATGATCGCCGGAAATAAAAGTACATTAGTGTTTACATTGTACATAAAAATATTGACACCTTTAAGGAAAAAAGGGAATGCACCTCATATAACATAACAAACAAAAATAAACTTCTTGTATAAAAAACAAATATAAATTGTATTAGGGTACATAAATTAAAAAAAATATTTGATGGTATTATGTTTTTACGACATACTCCCAGAAGACATTTTAGAGATGTCACTTAAAAAATTAGAATTTGCTAGGATAAAGCGTTTGCCTTTATTAAAAGGATTTTATTTAAAAATCGTACTATAATTTGAAGTATATCTTAGGGTCGAAGTGAAGGATTAGCTTTAATCTAAATAAAATAAATGAATACTATATTGTTGATGGTGAAAAAAGAATGACTGAGTTTTTTGTGGGCTCTCCTCAGGACAGAGTGCGAAAGAACCCTCGTAAGTTTAGATTGTAAGGTGTGAGTTTGAATTGATTAAATTTATATATGTTTTGAAAAACATGATTTAAAATTTTGCAAATCCAATATGGTATATTAATATATAAACTATTATCGCTATTAAAAAACAGGGGTTGGTGATTAGAAAAGTAAAATTTTAGAGTTGTATATATTTTTTAATTCTACGCCATAAAAAATAACTAAAAATCAAATTTGGTGTGAACAACCCTTAAAACTTAGGGGTTTAAAAATTAGTTATAAAGCTATTCTCATAACTAATGAATATACATATAAAATTTCATCAAAATCGGTCAAGCCGTTTCGGTGGAGTATAAACACCAAAACTGTGACGCAAGAATTTTATATATTAGATATGGAATAATATACTATAAATTTATATTTTAGTTATTTACATTTACTTAATTTAATCTTGAATTAGTATTTTTAACTGTACTTCATTAGTTGTAAGTGTAATTGTATCACTCCTTGTTTAGTTTAATTTTGTAATCGTAATACGTAATTATGTTGCTCTTTGATAGTTTTATAAATAAATAGATAAACCGGCGTACTATTTAAATTAAATGCTTAGAAGTCATATCACCTATTTTATCTCACAATATCTAAATAAAACCTTTCAACATATTTATGACGACAAATAATAGAGGATAGAAGTGCTGCTTTATTGAAGATCATAACGGCGCGCCATAAAACACACATACCTGTAAAAAATTACCTGGAAGTGGAAACAAATAAATATTTGAACGAGCGCAATTTGCCCCGAAAACAATTTGAATATCACATTCGCTCACATAAAATGGTTGTAAAGGCGGTCCGTCGTAATCCAAAAGCTCATACACAAGTACTTCGAGAGTCTACTAAAGTGACTCGAGCGGTTTATGTGAAGGTGAATTTAAAAATCGCGCCTTTGAAATATTAATATTGTCATTTGTTGTGTATTTTGTAGAATGCTATTTATCTTTACATTGTATGAGTTCACTTGTTTGTGTGTCAACTCATAGTGGAGCAATGTGGTGGATCTATGCTCTAAAAACCATCTCTCCTATGATTAAGGAGGCCTGTGCCCAGCAGTGGGACCTTAATGGGGTGCTACTTTACCTTAACCTTTAAAACGTTATACTTTGCAACATACAAAAGCTTTATTTAAAGTTGTAACTGCTGCGTTTCTTGCTAGTTTCATTTCAGAGAAATCAACTTTCCTATCTGATTGTAGTTGTACTTAATTGGTAGCTTTTGGAGCCTACTTGAATAAAGAATATTTTTATTTTGAAAATAACTAAAATATAAGGCTAGGATCCTTAAACCAATTAAGAGAAATAATGTGGTTACTCGATGCTGGGATGCAGATTATAATATTTTATATTTGGAATAATCTTTTTCTTCAGTAATTGGCTTTCAGGTGTGACCGGGTACACACAACTTCGCCAGCGTCATGTAAATTGCAGAAGGCACGGAGGAGATGTGTACGGTTTATGGTATTCCCAACCAAAATTTTGATATGTTACAAATACTTGACACTTTTTAGGAATCAACCACTACCACTAACCAAATTATTCAAGTAACCTTTGACAGCAATTTGAATCGTCAAATTATTTTCAATGTATGAGTTATGGTTCTATTAGAGAAGAACTTAAATATAAAATTAAGAGGACTTCTTCGGACCCTGTCCTTAGAAGAACTCACGTCAAACTTTGCTTAAATGGTATGCTGATTCTTGTGAATATAGTAGTATAGTACGATGTTATTTCGCTAGAGGTTATATTATGTATAATTTATTTCCATTTGTCAGGTTAATTTTAACTGGTCCTTTCGATTTCGTTATTGCTTGTAGAGTACTGCTTGGAGGGTAAAGTTGTATTGCCATGTAACTTGATAATACATACTAATATAACAACAGAAAAGATCAAACTACAGAGTATATTATAATATACTTAGGATTGAATTAAAGTAATTAACAAAAAACTATGATCGGAAACGTGGTCGCTGACTATGGGCCTCTTCGGAAACTCAGAGTCACTCAGCGTGCGATGGAGAGGGCTATGCTCAGAGTTTCTCTACGCGATCAAATTAGAAATGAGGAGATCCGTAGCAGAACCAAAGTCAGCGACATAGCCCTACAAATAGCGAACCTGAAGTGGCAATGGGCGGACCACATAGTCCGACGAAACGGTGGACGTTGGGGTCGGATGGTGCTGGAATGGCGAACCCTCACCGGACGACGCAGTGTAGGAAGACCCCCCACAAGGTGGACCGACGATATAAGGAGGGTCGCCGGTAGACGCTGGAGCCAGGCGGCGCAAGAACGGGCCTTTTGGGCATCATTTCATGAGACCAATGTCCAGCAGTGGACGTCCATCGCTTGAAGCGACGACGACGACGAATTAACAAAACATTTATTTTATTGTTTAAAAACATAGGATGCTCGATAATTGTGGTACCTCACGCTTTCACTTCTGATACAAAAATATATCATTATATATTCCGTGCCAATTATTTTTTATATTGCTCTAAAGCACATTTTGTACACGATCTATTCAAAATCAACCCTTGTTGAACAATGTATATTTCAAGCCACAATTACACTTTTTTATCATGTACATATATGTGTGTGCTCATTATCTATTCAAAGGCTCTCTAACCCATATTCATAGTAACTGAAATTCGCCATTACACCCACAGGAGCATTACAATAAATATATCGCTCAGAGGGATCATAATTCTGTCAAGTTACACTTGTTATTACATGTTTTGACGTGAGATATTCGACTAACATCAATCACAAACGAACTATGAAACAGAATATGCCTTCATGTTGGCACTTCCGCTTTATTACAATTGAAATTTCGGACTTTGATTCATATAACTGTTTAAAATGTTTCAATTTGTTTGGGATAACATTTCGATTTTATTATTACTTATATTGCAAGCTTTTTTGTAGAAACTACACCGAAGGATCTAGTAAAAACTTAAAAAAACTCATTTTTTATAAAATTGCCAGAGAAATCTTTAAAAGTTTAGTTGAATCATAGTTTACTGCAATTTGCTTTCCTGTGCTTCTTGGAATTCAAGGATTTATTTGTTATATACCCTCTTTATACGTTTAAAATAAAACAAAATGTTTCAACAATATGAGTCGCATTGACGCACGATTAACTTTATTTTCTCGTGAACGTATTTGTTTCTTTATGATGCCATCACATTTCAACTATTTTTATATCAGTAGAAACAAACTCGACTACTTTTCAATGTGGTTCAATATGATATAATTCGTTTCTTCAAAATATGTGTGTCTGTAATAAATTAGGAAAAAATAGACTATTATTTCATTTAATATTAGTTATCTACTTTGAAAAGTTCAACAAAAACATTCTAGTTTTTCAAGAGAAAGTCACAGATACACACTATTTAAAAAAAAATATTCGCGGTTAAGTATTATAATTTTGAAAAAGTCTAATTATTTAGTAAAGTAAGTAAAATATATGCATATATACTCTTGTAACACCTACTTTTCGTATTATATTTTCAAATCAAAAACTTTCTTTATAGCTTCCGATTATTAGTACAAGTAAAGAAGTCACTAATGATTGTTCGCCATGATTTTTAAATTGTTTCCTGATTACAGAGAAAGTTTAAACGTTAATTGTTAAGTCTTAGAGGTCACAAAGATAAGTTGTGGATAAATTAGCCTTGGAATACCCTAAAGAGACGAAAGAAGGGCAACGATGGTGACGGTTATTAGCTCGACTGAAACCTCCAATCAATCAACACTTAGATATATGATAAAATATAATCTAAATCGCTAAAAGAGAAATTTAGAACAGTTAATAATGACAGTTCCCCGCGTGTTCATATTCGAAAGCTTGTTGTACGTTGTATTTTTATATAATTATTTTATTATTTTTATAATTTTAAGGATTAAATAGAAGATAAAAAAGGCACACCCAACTGAGTTTGTTGCGGACTCATCATCGAATGGGATTCTCATTCGTTCATTAATATCATCATCAGTTGTACATTTAAAGTAATATATGGAAAATGTACATCTAACGATTCAAAGGTGCTGTATTAGTCTAATTGAATAAAGATTATGTTTTTAATTTTCAACGAGCACCAAACCCGTGTTAGACTATAATTAGTTGGGCGACAATACTGATAGTTCTGAAATGTTTAGAGTTATCGAATAATATAGAGGCAACACTTATAAGTACCAAAAATCATGGTGTAATATTACGAAATGTTATGCAATACGAGGTAATTTTAACATGCGGAACAATTTTTGAGCTGTGTTTCATGAAGTAGTTGTTTTAGGAGAAGTAGTGCCAAATTGTATAAATTTAAATAGTGCAATAATTATTAGTATAGTCCAAGTTTTGAATATTTAAATAGTGGATAGAATAAAAGTTGTTAGTTGATGTGAGTTGGTGTTTTTATAATACTCTTACAGATACGAGTACTCCAACAATTTCATCTACTTTATTGTATAGAGCAATATTAATTTTGTATATCATTACAGTTCCATACTGTAGTAGCTCGTTCCCACTGTTGCGTATTTCACTTGCTTTTTATTGAATCTTTTAAAAAAGTTCAAACTGAATTACGAAGAACCCTAATTACTTCAATTTCCTTCAATACATTCCACTCGATATCTCATCAAGGTACGTGAGTTTTCTTCAAACGAAGCACTTGTTGCCGACCTGTTTATTACGCTAAACTGAGCAAAACCTCATAAAACGATCCCAAGGTGAGGTTTGATTGTTTTAAAGAAGCGAAGTGCAATAGGCTATTTGTTCTAATGCGTTCTTTGAGCCCATTTCAATATTTGTAAAATTATTTTAGGTCATGGTACAAAGGATAATGCACGTAAACAAACTTCATATCTATATGGAAAAATATTGAAAAAGTAATACGTTTCCACAATATTATAAAAACGAATGAGTATCCGTAAAAACCTTTCTTCGCCTGTTGAAGTCTATAAAGAAATATGTATTTATAATAAATATTATACAATGCAAAAACTAGGCTATTTAATGTTATGAAGAGTAAATGCAGTAAGAAAGGGAGGACCATTCACTTTTATTAATAAACTTAATAATGACAGATTAAACACACAATCCGAGATATCAAAATTTTAGTTAAGGCAGAATAGAATAATGAACAGTCTTTATGTTGAAAACTATATTGAAATCAGCGAAAATGACCTTTAAGCACCACAAAACATAATTAAGTCATCGTCTTATATAAAAGGTATTAGAAAACCACTTCCGAAAACGAAGACAGACATGAATGACAAATGCTGATGAGATGGAAAAAAATTGAACTTGATTTAAAACATAGTTTTGAAGCATTTCATTTGCATTCTTTACGCTCCGTCGTGTTAGTACAGCTAAATGAAACGATAGTTTCATAAAAACATACTTTACTTAACAATACCAGCACTGAAACACAAAATTAAAAACACCTGACGTCTCAGTACGGTTCAACGACCTCTAGATGCCGGCGCGGCCGCGACCGGTTTTTACGTCCCATCATTAAACGCGTCATTAGTACTATCGTCTGTCTTCCTTTTCGGAAGCGGTCTCCTAACATCTTGTATATTGTTTTTAATCTTACAACGGCTGCCTTATAAATTTGCGTGTTTGAATCATTATTGTTCCAAAATTTAATGGTAATATATTTAAAATTATTAACAAGTAAAGCTAAGGGCAATCATTAGTAATACTAACGAAGATAAACAAGAGTATATTTGTAAGTAGGTCTCCTTTTCTATTGTTACGTTTGCATCGTTAGTGTCTATTGAGATGTGGTCATAACGTTGAGTTATTATTCATTTAGCTCAAAATCTCCGTAGAAGTGGCAATTTCAACTCAAAGCTTTATACTTGACTCGAAAACTACAAGAAAAATAAACAAATTATTCTCTGTATTTTAAAAAAGATGTATTGTTACAAACTAGGTCAGGGTCTTTTTACTGTATCTCAGATATAGAGAAATGAACCCGTAATACTTATTTGATCGTATATCAAAATGTTGATCTGTTCTTAAAAGAAGGGCTGTTTTAAATAAAGATAGATAAAATTACTGCTATTAGCGTTTGACTGTGATCTCCCACGATGATAAGTTATGGTATAGTTTGAGATGATAATTTATGAGATAATTTACAACTTCACGATTTTGACAACCTCGTTGACTCAATGGTGCAAATGTGAGTTTTGGGTTGGGTTGGGTAAAAATGCTGCTGGGTACAATTACCCATGGAGAAAATATAGGAAATTGTTTTTTCTGTTTTATATATCTATCTGGCGAGAGGAATCATCTAGTTCGTTACGTTATCAAGCGGTAACTTATCATATCATATAACATTAAAAAAAGTCTATAATAAAAAGATGCTTCAATGCTGGAAAACAAACACGTAGTAGTCCGCAAATCCAAATTGCAATGCATCAGTACAGATTCACTTTTCTTTAATGTTTTGATTGACATTGACTTTAGCGAAATCTTTCTAAAGTTTTCCGGATTGTCCTAATAATGTTTGGTTTATTCTATTCACATCGAATAACTTTCAAAATATAGAAAATTTGACCGAAAAAATATAGGCAGGCACTGTTAAATCTTTTTATGAAAATGAAGCTTACGTGCCAAGATATATGTAGCTTTTTTATATAGGATGAAACCAAATCCTGGCGCCCAACCTTCGGCGACGTATAGCAGGGGCATCAGGGGCAATCTCCCGCTCCATTTCAAGTGCCTCCTTTGGCGTGATAACATTTTCGCAAAAAGAGGCCACGGCTCTCCACCCTGCTTCGCTAGCGACCATTGCACGGGCAATACTAGTCAGTGAGAGATCTCAGCCAATCAGCGACACCAAGAGATACCACTGTGATGCCCACGCCGAGCATTCTGCCACAGTATGGTGCGCCGTGTCGACGGGGTCACCGCACTCATGGCAGATGGGCGATTCGTCCCGGCCAATATGATACAGGTACTTCCCGAAACAGCTATGTCCGGTGACCACCTGCACCAGTCTATACGAGAGCGTTTCATGACTCCTGCGTAACTGTTCCAACAGAGGGCGAAAGGCCTCCACCGTCGCCACACCTGCTATGGGGGTCTCGAGATCCTCTGTCCATTTTATTATAAGAGTCCTTTCGGTTAGGATCCTTCGGACTTCATTACTAGGCGGTGACAGCCGTCCAGGACACCGTACGGTATCCACGAATCGTCCTAACCGCTATTATTTTCTGCGCCCTTCGCAAGAGAGCTTTATTACGTACGGTAGCGTTTGCCCATACGGGTGCGCCGTACAAGGCCATACTTGCAACGACTACGGCATATAATTTCCTACAGGGCGACCCTGGACCTCCCAGGTTGGGCAATAACCGCCTCAGCGCAGCAGCTGCGCCGATTTGTCGAGGACTAAGACAGGCGAAATGAGCCCCAAATCCCCAACGTCCGTCCAGAGTTAAGCCCAGATATTTAATCTGGGCTTTCACTTCTACTACTGCACTCCCAAAATTCAATATTGCTCTTTACGGAGGGCCGTGGTGGCTCTTAGCTTTAAAGCCCTATCCCTATGAGTGAGGAGGTCTGTATCCAGCAATGGGACATTAGTTTACAAACAACCTTACCTTAATTGAGTCTTCATGAGTAGGGACTGTCGATATATTAGAGCAAATATATTTTTTTTCTCTTATCCATTCCACATGCACGGCAAAGACATCTGCCTTTTAATGACCCCCAAAGGCATAATACTAAACAGTGAACATTCTAATTTAGAAGAGCAAATCGCTCGATGCCAACGGAAATAGACGACACATGATCCCGCGGGAAGTTGGAGAAAAAACCTAAAGCAGAAACATATGACCTCATTTGTCGCTGGAATTATTTATTACATTTGATACTTCACGCGTCGGCCCGCTCTTTGTCACAGTGAATTGTGATTTTAATACAAATCTTTTAGTATCTTTTGTGGGAATGAAACTAAAGTTGTATCGTTAAATAGGTCACGATAGTGCGGCATAAAACCTCATATATCATGCTTTTTAATAACGAGTTTCACTTTAAAGAAATGTATCTTTGAAATAGATATCAGTGGAGTCTATTAACGTTATGGTATAGCCTTCCATTCAAGGAAAGAGCTTAAATCCTACGCTTTGGAGATAAAAAGGTTTCTTCGCAATATAATTCTACACTAATAAAGAGTACTTTTATTAACTAGCTTTTCCCCGCGGTGTTCACAAACAACGTCAGTGGTCAGTGATAGTCCCGTTTAATTTGGTTAACCGGAATACACAGACAGGCAGACAAAAATTTTAACTTTTAATATAAGTTCCACATGTAATTTCATATGTGTATTTGTTTAGCGCATACATACACAAACAAATTTACATTCAATCTAACGATTAATTTACAAATAGTACATGAAAAAATACAAATTAACATAATCGAAAGTAGTACTAAGAAAACCTTTGTATATAGTTATAGTATGATAAGTGGAAAATAAGTGGCTTAACATTACTGTTGATTTGAAATTACAAACAGACATAGCAATTCTTTTTCATTGTATAGATTAAGCGCATAAGTTCCTCATCACATCTAAGGATCATACAAACCTAAAAATTGTTAAATTATCTTACAAATACGTTGCGAAGTATATAAATAAATAATAATTATACCGTCATTTGGTAATGCCAGAATATACTGCTTTAAATAACATTTTTATTTCTTTTCATTTTATTTATATGGTATATTTTTATTTTATATATTTTGTGTATATATATGTAGATATATCATACATAACCTTGTAAGGTAAGTAAGGTAAGACGCAGCCCATTAACGTTCCACTGCTGGGCACAGGCCTCCTCGCTCACCTCGCCACCACGCTGCTCCACTGCGGATTGGCAGGCATAGTATACAAGTGTACTCTCTATTTCTTCACTCTCATAGTCCAATGTGACGGCAATCCGACATGACCAGAGAAAGATCAGGCGCAGGGCCGACGGCTTAACGTGCTCTCCCGAGGCACTGGGGTGGATCACACCGCCAAATTTTTCCCAACTTCGGGGAAATATTGAGAAAATCTTAATAGAAAACTCAATATCGATTTAGAATTGGACCGACCCAGGACTCGAACCCAGGATCTCATGTCTGTAGTCGAACATGCTAACCACTAGACCAACGTGGCAATATAATCGTGTATATTTATTAAAAAAATAAATATATTTAAGTTACTGGCACTGTTCTGCTGTATTATATATTTTATTCAACTTCTAATCATACAATGCCTGGCCGATGTGATTAGAAAATGTGCGCAACCTGTTTGTTATATGTCACTATAATTCGAGCTATTTTTATTTTTTTATTTTATACCTGCGTATGCCTTAGCGGTGCGTCGCCACGTCTCGTCTCTTCCTGCCGGGCTCTCGGGAATTTGCCATCTCTCTCGACGCACCTACCTATAGCGTTATACGTAACGTATCTTCCAAAAACACTTTGATGTTTCACATTTTTTTTATTAAAACCCAAAGATTTGATCATATTACTTCTAAAGCAAGTTCCATCAAGAAGTAAATATTGCACCGGGAACGATAAAAATAAACTTTTCAATCAAAAACGTAATATGGCTTTCGTTACATTCAACGTAAAAATACGTATGTCGTAACCGCTGCGTAATTCAATCGTTTCCAATATTGAAAAACAATAAACAAAATCATTTTAATATTATTTTGTTATTGTAAGTTAAACCTTAAAGATATGATAATAAGGTTCTACTAATAGAATTTAGATACTTTTAAGGATTTGGTTAAATTTTTGTATTCGTTCGCCAGATGCGCAGACGCATTTGTAGCGTGGACTAATGACTCTTCGGTGACGATGTAAACACTCGACTAGGTGCTGTCAAACTCATCATTTCGGAAAAAAGTGAGAACAGTTCTGTTTATTTTTTGTATGTAAACAGAAATTTATAATTAGCATTAAAGATTTTTAGTACAATTCTACATGTTACACGTATAAAAGGACCACTTGCGTTTAAGACCTTTTAACGTTTTTCTAATTTTGATGATTATACCAGCCCGTTTATCAATCTAGGTCATCTTTTATTTAAAACATGGTAATTAAAAACACTACAAAAGGCAGTGCAATATAAATTTAATGTACTTGTGTTCAAATTATATGAAATCATTATGCTACACATAAATTACAGAAATTGTGAAAATAACTATTTCATTATTGCAAAAATGTTGTTAATTTTGACTAATGCGTAATTTTTTTGGCTTTTACATACTAATTTTGCTTTTAAGTCTTAGAAATGTTGGTGTACAAAGTTTCTTACTTGTGTACTTATTGTTATGCGATGTACGTTTTACTTAAGTCACTCAGTTTTAAAACGAGGAACTTTTATTTTTATTGATGTTTTCCTTTTTTCTGATGTTTCTCAAAAAACACTTGCTCTTGAGATGCATTAAGACATGGTCTACAGCCTCATTGGTCTAGTGTTTAGGTTACTACAGACATGAGGTCCAGGGTTCGAGTAGATTTAAAATCAATATTGAATTTTCTATTAAGAATTTCCCAATATTTGCCCGAAGTTGGGAAGTTGGCGGTGCGTTCCACCCCCTGCCTCGGTGAGTACGTTAAGCCGTCGGTCCTGCGCCTGATCTGTCTCCGGTCATGCCGGATTCCCGTTACATCGAAGTATGAGAGTGAAGGAATAGAGAGTGCATTTGTGTACTTCGCCTGCCAATCCGCAGTGGAGCAGCGTGGTGGGTCTATGCTCTAAAAACCCTCGCTCCTCGGAGGAGGCCTATGCCCAGCAGTGAGACGTTAATGGGCTGCTACTTATGGTCTACAGTTAAGCATATTTATTGCATTAAGCATTTAATATAAATGCACGCATGTATTCTATTAAGAGATTTAAATGGCAACAATGGTTTGGGTAATTTGTTAAATTTCTCTTGTTTATGTTGAGATGTAGCTTTTTAATATAGTATAATAATTATTTGCATCTTAAACGGACCTTTTTCTATCCTTCATTATATTTCATTCTCTATCCTCGTTAATTTTATAGAGGAGAAAGAATACTAGACGACCTCGTTGGCATAAACCTGGATAATACAAATATAGGAAATTGTATTTAAAAATTGGCCTTACTTTGGACTAGTGAGAGGCTTCCGCCAACGATACCAGCAAAGACATACCACCACGTAGGAAATTTGGGAGGTCAATTACCAATGTGCCTCCATCTTAGACTATATCATGACCTACCTAAGCGTTAGTCTTCCTGGAACAACAAAAAATAATATGTTCTTCTTATCAACTATATAACTCCTAGAGAGACTGTATCATATGTGCAAGTCATTCAATGCAAATAGACGCTTGCAGTCCTATAAAGGGACGGATATTCAAATTGACAGCAACTGACGAATTTGTAAAACGGTAACAGGATACAGTCATGTTTGTTTGATCAATTTTATTCCCAAAAATCCGTTCTACGTTAGCTACGAACAAAAGAAGTTTCGTAACTCGATACGAGACTTAAATGTTTGCAAACGCTTTATGTTTAGCAAAATCAAACACGAATGGAGTGGCGTTCCGCAAAAATACAGAAATCCATCAAAATTTTACTGCTTCACCACTGCGGTTCTCTACCTTTGTTTTTTACTGTGTTGTGCTTTTAATAGTATTTTGATCTTTTCATTTACTCCTGTTATTAATGAGGAATTTCTATCGTATTTCGTATTTTATGTTTGATAACTGAGTGTTTTTATAGCATATCGAATTAGCTCTTTGAAATATGTTGTGTTTAGATAAAATTCAGTTTCTTTAATATGGAAATTTAAATAGTTTTTTACACACTTATTGTCAAATGAAAGAATTTTATGGAAATTTATTTTGGAATGGAATTTTAATTTATTTGCACATTCATACATTAGTAGTAGATATATAAATAAGAATAAATTGAAGAATTTACACAATAAAAATAATCTTAAAGAAATATCTTAAAGGGTATTTAATTCGTAACCTAGATATTAGTCTTTTATATTAATTTATAATCACAGAGCATAAAATTAAATAATACGGCAGCAATCTTTTAAATTCTAAATCTATTTTAGGCGAACAAAACTCTTCTTTTTCAAGTGTACAACAATGCGATGAAATTTTGCAAATACATGTCATTTTTCAATTCCTTCTTCTCCTCACACCTTGTTCAAATTTTCAATTAAATTTTCAAAAAAAAACTTTTTTTATACACCTCCCGGTTACGCTGTAAAAGCCAGTAGGGCTAACAGCTAAACACAGTTCGAAAAAAAAAAAAAAAATCAACTTTAACTCAAATGTATTTTTTAAATTTCTTGCTCTTAATACATCTTTGAAAAATAAATTCTTTAATTAAATTTATTTAATTAATTATTTTACAGCGCCATGAGTTGAAAGGTCATAACAAATATTTTTCTTTATAACAATTTTTTTTTATTACTTGTTTCCAGTATGGTCAACATTCTTATAATGCATAGTACATAGTATTTGGATTTTATTTAACTCTACGTAACCCTAAAAAGGGGAGGTAGCAGCGAAATTCAGTGTAAACAATAGGAAGCAGAAAGTCGAGCCAAGATTATTGGAGAATTTGTTTTAAGCCACTCGAGGCACTTGTAAATATTTGGTAAGCCTTTCTAAGGCCTTATGTTGAGAATCACCTGCCTTTCTCGACGTAAAGATTTAATGCTATTTGTTTTGCTAGGTTCGCAACAGGAAAATTGGATCTAAACAAATCTATTTATTCAGTAATACGGAGTTTCTTTATACATTAAGTAGGAAAACGATATTTATTTTGCATTAATCTTTCAAACCTATCCATAGGGTAAGCATTCATATTTGACTACTGTTTTAAATGACCGTTTCTTTAATGTAACAAGGGAAATTAATTTCTGAATTTATTTAATTCCATGATGGCCTCGCTGGCGCAATTAAAGGACTATTAGAGTGCTAGGTGTGATTCTAAGCTTAGGCTTTACAGTTACAGTAACTAATCTAGTAGTAATTAAATCAATAACTCTTTATAGGCAGCCTCTACCCTCAAAGGAGAAGTGTCTTTGGAGTTGATATCCATCACGGTTCTCCTATGCCTGTCGATGGTTTGATGTTTAGGTTTCCTCACGATGTCTTACTTCGTAAAAAATCCACAAATAAAAGTTTCAAACTGCAATTGTGCACAAAAAGAGTGACTATAATAACACATGGAGAATATTAGAAATACCGATACTTAGTAATCTCAAATTATTAATCAAAACAGATAAATTTTTATTAAAACAAAATAAATTACAACTTCCGTATATATCCACTCACTTTGTTACGTGTTTCTTTTCCATCATCGATACGTATTTTTTTTTTCGATATTTCTGTATGGTTTTGTATGAATCTGATTGTAAACCTTAAATATTATAATAAGACATGGTGTTTTCATTTGTTATTCATAAATATCTCCATCTATTTTTAAAGAAAATAAACAAAAGTTAAAGAAACAAGTTACATTCACTCCATCTGGATGTATGGCACTTTTCAACAGCTCGCTTCAGCCGGTCCTTTTTTTCGCGTACAAGTAAGACGTCGAACAAACTTCAATCTGCGCTCTTCCTAAAAGGTATAACAATAAATAATTTTTCATTATACCTTCATCGTAAGTTCGTACTTTCGGAACTATTTTGATTGACAAAAATGTCACATTGCCTTCTGATTAAATAAATGCATAATTTAGTAAGAATCCTTCAAATTTTCAACGCATGCTCGCTTCTTTTATACATCAAAATAAATTGTAGTGCTCATGCTTCAAATTTTCGACGCAT
Organism: Elymnias hypermnestra; assembly: GCA_015832385.1. Classification (NCBI taxonomy): domain Eukaryota; kingdom Metazoa; phylum Arthropoda; class Insecta; order Lepidoptera; family Nymphalidae; genus Elymnias; species Elymnias hypermnestra. The sequence continues at coordinate 5,557,729 of JACTOM010000934.1, read as the reverse complement.
ACGCGCTTCTTTTAATTCAATATCTAACTATATTTCATATTATCTTAAATTTTATTATTTATATTTTTTACGAACTTCCGAACCCGGTCTTATGAAATATTGTATACTCAGGATATTTAGCCCTATATGCCTAATATACTATACAATATAAATTAAAATTGAAATATTATTTATCCAAATGGGCCTTTACAACACCTTTGAATCAAAAAGTGGCTTTGTTAAAAGAAAATTAAATGAAACTTTTGACTATAATGACAAAAATTATGGAAGTAAATGAATAAATATAATAATTTAATTTTATATTGCGATGATGACGGAAAATTAAGATTATAAGCCGTTCTGTAATATCATTATCAGTCGTAAATTAGGATGTGGAAAAACTTATATATCTCGATTCAAAAGTGCTCTTCACTTATGAGATATTTATTTTTATTGACTAGAACGTGTCATTACGATATCTTGATTTTCATCAAAAATATGGTAGCCATTTCAGAATAACGATAAAATATACATACTTAATCTAAATTCGGAATATCTTAGACAATATCCTATTTGCTTCGATCATATCATAGCACGTTTCCTTTAATTAAAAGCAAACTCATGAACGCATGGATTATACCCCAAACGTGGCTCCAATCAGACTCATCAAGAATTTTACGACTGTCTGTCTGTCTCTCCTAAACGCTCAAAAGCGCCGGCTCGTGATTGATAACACGTGCAGCCTTGGTTTGTGTTTCACATACTATTTAACTACGAGCTACGATACGTTTGTCAGTATGTATTAGATCATAGTACAGTATTTAAACTATTTACAGTTTAGGCTTTTAAGGTGTATACGTTTATAGGTTACGACGTCTTGAGGACTTAGATATTTCATCAATTGTTCTTCTTCTTTTTCTTTAAGTGTCATGTTCTATCGAAGGTCGGCTATTATAAGGACAATTTGAGCTTACGATACAGCCGGTCGGAAACTTTGGAAGCATTTGGTGCTTAGATTAAACCATGTCCAGTGATTTCAAGCCACTGACCCTGGTGTTCTTTTCCCTTGAAACTTTCCCTGTATTATGTGTTAGAGCAATTGGTACTTCCATTACGCATTATATAATCAAGATACTAAGTATTTTTATAATATTTAAGATCTCCCTTATCTTCAGAATCCTTTTGTAAAGCCTCATTTTGAATTCTTATTAGTGATTGCTTATATTTTTGGTTAAGATCCATTATTTGACAGAATATAAAAGGATCGAGAACATGTAGCATCGTGGCAAACACCCGATATTTCCACAGATCTATTGTTAGTTGCAATTCTTCTTTGGGTATCGTGGAGGAGGAAGTTTTACGGCTTCCGCACCCTATTGCATCGTCCATCAACGTGGATTGATTATTTAGTAACTCGTTTATTTATTTGCACCTTGACGTGAAAAATAGTCATAACCAAAGTTGTTCGGAATAAAATTTACGACCATTTTGATTTTATATATTTTTCCTGCTATCAATATTTTTTTAAAAAGACCCCAAAGAGTGACTATTTAGTCGAAAATTGCCATATTTTTATGCTTACGAGAAATATGTTAACTGACTGTTGTCAACTCATATAATGGTATTCAGTACAACAATAAGTTATCGACCTATATTACAAGTCTGCGGGAACATAAATAACCGAGCAATTAAAGAAATTTTCATAAAAAAGGCACACTTCACTCTAGATGGCTTCTACTTGGATAGAAGCCATGATAGCCTAGTAGTAAAACACGAGGATTCTCGTTCAAAGAAGGCACAGGTACGAATCCCTAGCAAGCACAACTTACGAGTACTTTCATTTTACAAAAAAAAAATCTGATGTAGTTGATTGTTCTTTTTCATGCTAATGTGGAGTGGAACAGTCCCAAAAACCCCTCTATGAGCGAGGAGTTCTGTACCCAGCTGTGGTATGTTAATAGGCTGCTACTTGCCTTACCTTTAATCCTCACTATATTTCAAAAGGATTTGCAATTTTGTTTTACAGGAATACACCGTTTATATTGTCAATATAAAATCCTATGTGGCACACATTCTATAAATCGGCTGAGATTTAGAAACGAAATGGCAAAGAATTGAAAAATTGATTTAACTGTGCAATGTTTAAAGCGATTTCACCATTCGCCTCGCTGTTCGATTTCCAATGATACATTGCTCGCAAAGAGGCTTTAATATAAGAGATTTTCTTTTGCCTAATGGATTTTTTTACAATGAAAAATGACGGCTTATATCGTTTTATATTAAAATGGAGTTATTACAAACAGTAACTGAAGTTACAGCTCAATAAGGATTTAAACATTATAACTCTCTGGAGCTTTTAATTACTCGTATTTTATTAACATAATATCATGAAACATAACTTAGTTTTTTAAATAAACTAAGCTTTAAAACTTATTCGTTGTAATTTGAACAAGGCTTTCATGCAAAATAGATTTTAAACAGAAATTTGTATATTGATTGATCAGTGTATACTTACATATTTTCATTTAGGTAGTCTTTTCAATTCAGGAAAATTATATTATATACTAGCTGGTGCCCGAGACTTCTTCTGCAACGAACTGTTTCACGGAATAAGGTAATGTGTACAAAAAATTTTGTAAAACACTCAGTTTCATTCACTTCATTTTATTTCTTAGCAAAAGATACGGATATATTGACTATTTAAAGCTTAAACAAACGTTTATTGTTTAGTTTTATGTACTGATTTCAAGAAGTTTCATGCGAGATAGTAATAAAAATGACTTTAATATTGTATACAACTTGTTACATTTGTAAATATATATTTATGTACACAGATTAATCATCTCCGTTCGCAATTATAAGCTCCCTTTTTCGTACAAGTATATAATTGAATCAACATTTTGATATCACGTTAATATGGTACTTAAGTACTTTTGTGCCAAAATTATAAAATGATTCCGATGAGTAATAAAGTTACAGTAAATTAAACCTTCTGTACGAATGTTTAAAAACTAGTCTCCCCTTTCGGAATTTACTGCAAGAAGCCACTGAATACCGGGCAATTACATAATTTAAAATCAACCGCTTTTTACCCGCTGCAGATAAATGCCAGGTTTCTTCTTACCGATGAATCAGATACCGGTATTATGCTGTCAATAATAAGTTATCCTTACTTCGATACGGTTTCTGTATTATTAAAGTCGATAGCAACACGCCATTTCTTTCCGCGGACATGTCTTCAAACCGCACGCGGCAATCATCATTACGTATCAATCGACGAAAGGCAGATGTGTAACAGTTACATTTCATCACTTCGGTACGTATAAAATATAGGTTATATATTTTATACGTTATATATTTTATTATAACGGCCTTATTGGTCTAGTCGTTAGCATGTTCGGCTACATACATGAGCACCTAGGTTCGAGTCCCGGGGCAGGGGAATTGAAAAATCGATATTGAATTTTCTGTTAAGATTTTCTGAATATTTGCCCGAAGTTTGTAAGGTGGCGGTGTACCTCACTTAATAATAATAATAATAATAATAATATGCAAAAGGCGGTGTTGCTGGACTCGGCTAGGATAGTCCGGCGGTTTCTCAGCCTGTAGCCCTGACCCCCGGCCGTTTGGTCTCCCTGCCGGGGTGTATCCTCCGCCCGTTATATATATTTATGTAATGGTTTATGTAGATATATGTATTATTTCATATTTATGTATTCAAGTAATTATTATAAATTTATTTATATTTAATAATAAATATATATATTCTTTAGTCAACGGGCGTGAGTGTAAAAGTAGTATAATGATATACTTTTTATTGTACACCTTAAAAGAAACAGCGTTACATAATATGGTTTAGTTAACAACAAATGTACAAAAGGCGACCTTATCGCTAATCAGCGATTTCTTCCAGACAAACTTCCGTGCTTCGAAGAGAACGTTAGGCTGTCGGTTCTCTCTTCAGTCATATCGGATTCCCGTCAGATCGGTCTAAGAGAGCAAAGGAATTGAGAGTGCATTTGTGTACTTTGCCTGGCAACTCGCAGTGTAGCAGCGTGGTAGGTCTATGCTCTAAAAATCCTCTCTCCTATGAGTGAGGAGGCCTGAGCCCAACAGTGAGACATTACTGGGCTGCTACTTACCTTTACCAATATTTTGTTATATAACTAATATTATTCATTTGCAGCACGCAATCGTTGACAATAATGTCAATTGTCGTAAGGTTTAATTAGAAAAGTTAATGTGATGGTTGTTTTCTTAAAATTTCTAACGTCCCATGTAACTTTCTTATATTTTTCTTTCATAAGAACCTTTTATTTCGACTGTAACAATTAAAATATATGAAAAATTAGCGTAATTTTCGCAGATAGCTGTTCATTGCTGTATAGCCATATAGTTCTCCATTCTGTGGGGAAAATGCGTTCTGAATAAGAGTCTAGGTCGCAAAGGCCATAATCGTAAAAAAAACTAAATAGCCTTCTCATAACGGTACCTGGCTGGGCATCGGCTCCTCACTTAAAGGAGAGACTAAAAGTATATTTGTGGTAATTTCAAGGAATAGCGGAAGAGATCACGTAGTAAGTAATCTTGGAAAAATAAAAAGACGATTGTTAATATGTAAATTTGCCCTACTGGGTGTAAAATCCCAAGTAACTATTAAGGAAGCTATACTTGCATCGTGAAAGCACCTTAAGCCGTCATTATTAACGCTACCGTATTGAATTTGCACATTACTGCAGTTAAAGAATAGAGACGTAGGTCTATTTTTTTCCTCTGGGAAATGTATTTAGGCACGAACCCCGACCCATAGATCAAGATTGTGGGACTCGGCGAAAGAAAAGACCTCGCAATACCCACTAAAACCCAGCGGAACCCTTCATCCATAAGTGAGGCACCAGGTGTTCAACTTTCGCATTCATCCCTGGTACCTCAGATGAGTCCAACTGAGGATTCAAGGAGGCGGGAGGAGGCGCACAAACACGCGCCGCGTGGTACCTTGCCTCCTACGGCCATGAGGGGAAGCATCCGCTGCATTCTCCCTCTCTCGCTCCTGCGCTTTCTTAAGCGAGACTTCGGTGTCGCAAAAGTAGGATACTCCGGCTCAATTCCTCTTTTTGGAGAGCATCGCACCTATAATGCTCCCGAGCGAGAGATCATGGCCGATCAGCGCCATCAGGAGGTGACGTTGAGGTCCCCAGGCTCCATAATCTGCCACAGTGTGATGCGTTGAAGAGAGACGTAGGCCTGCACATACAAAGTAACACTGTAATATCTCCTATATTAATCTCTGTATGAGATTGTTCGCGTTGGCCAAAATTTTGTTAAGAGAATTATTACTTGTACCGTAAATTAAGCCATAAAGATGTGACATCCCTACTGGAAACCAACGCGCGGTTATATATTTAGAATATCACTTAATGGTGCACAATTTTGTTGGCTATAGCATCGATTGTGGAGGTGCATTCATAGGAAAATGCTCAACAGAACGGAAAATTTGTCGTGGCTATTATTCGCACTGGCGCTTTGCACGATTAAATTCGATATGCGAGTGAGTTTTAGGTAACAATCGGAACCAGGGCGGGTTTCAATCACCGGGCTGTGAACGGGGACAATATTCGATACGAAAATGAAGCGTGCACTGTATTCTGTTAATAAATTGAAGCAAAATTAAACACGCTATATAGTTTAAGAAAATTATACTATATACGGTTACATACCAAGATAATGTTTTTGTGGATTTGTCGATATTTCGAAATATCGACAAATCCACAAAAACATTATCGTGGTATGTAAAGGCTATATAGTTCTTACCACAAATTTTGCATTGAAATTTAAACAAAAGGTCATTAATCAATTATTCTCTTAAAGCACATTTAAATAGCAATTCTGAAAATCTTACTAGTTTAATGCTAATAAAAGCCCTAGGTTCGATTCAGGACACGGCTAATTTACAAAATTGTATATTCTAATTTGTTAAATTTTGGTGGAAGGGAGACTTTAGCCGTGGCTAGTTATCGCTGCCAGTAAAGAATTGCCGTCAACAAAAAAAATTGCGTTCCATTACGAAACTACCTACAAATATTATGTGGTAAATTATTATTGAAAAATTAGAACGTTGTGGTATAAAAGAAGATGTAGTCATTAAAATTGAGGAAGGAATGCTTAGATGGTTTGGGCGGGCACGTAGAGAGAATGAATGAAAGGGGACTGACAAACAGGATTTATGAGTCAAGAGTGTATGAAAAAAATGGAAGGGAAAGACTTAGGCGTACGTTCAAATTCAGGACGTTTTAAATAAGAGCCAGGTCAACTCTGTGGTCAACTCGGTGATCTCTGCCTACCCATATGTGAATGAGGAGTGATGCTATGTATGTATGTAAATTTCCTCATTCCAAGCTCAAGCTATAATCTTATCTTTATATTTTATTATATTATTTTGTGACTCTTATATCAAAGCTCTCTAAAAATCTCTCTCCATTTGTTCTTATATCTTTTATTTTAGCTAATTGTTTTATAAATAAGATATACGCATACATATTTCAAAACAGCGTTTCGCTGCAAACAGTTTATTACACTTTCTCTATATCTACCCTATTTATATCTACCCTTTCTCAGGCTCTAGACTATCTGTGTACTAAATTCCATTTAAATCGATTTAATAGTATTGAAAGCGCGACAGACAGAGTTACTTTCACATCTGTAATATTAAATAAGATTTCTATAGGCTCTTACTAATTGGAAAGTAAATAGGAAACTGTAACCATTACCGATCCCTTCACACAAGCTTTCGGAAGTGTAAGGCATAAAAAAAATTCTAAAGTATATATGTCCGAGTGCAAAACACTAGTGTTCTCGGGAGACGGTCCGCTAGAGCGGTAAGCTATTGATATTGTCGCGCTTCTAGCTATTATTGTTAGTGTTTTTGTGTAAATTGTTATCGGGAACATTAAATGATTGAACATTATAATCTGAGTTAATTAATATAGTGTTTGATTGCACCAATATTACCTACCAAAGCCAACAGTATGGAGATGGAATTATGGATGCCACTAATGACGATGTCGGCGAAGAACCCTACGCTCTTGTGCTTTATGCTCCATTTCCTTATTCTCCGATATATATAAGCCCAGCAATAATAATCGCAAAACCCAAACCAGGATTCCTTACTCTAGGATAAGCTTCTAAAAACTACGCTATTATGATAAAAGGATACTATAGCAAAATACTTCTATAATCATTGTAAAAACGAAATAAAATTTTGCAAAGCACTAAAATCTCAAAGATTATTTATAATTAAACATAAGATAAAATAACCCAATTTCAAAACTTAAATAATGTATTAAAGCTTCCGGGAATCGCCTCGTTAGTGATAAAAATGGCCGCAAACATCGCTCGGAATGTTAACATTGCTGTTTTCTTAAAAAGAGCTATTCATTTTATCACATCAAAGTGTCGCCTCCCTGTAAAAAACAATCTGGATATTTTAAGCGGACATCCCACAAGAAATTTATATGGGATTAGTTGAGAAAAAGCAGTTACATATATCGTTATTTTAATACGATAGTGAGTTATATGCTTCTTATGAGAAAACAGTTTTAATAGAGTAATGAATATAACAACCTTAATGGTGCGATTGCGAACTAAGTAGCAGAGGTTTAAGAATCGATTCCAGGTAGAGCAAATTTGAAATTATATTCTATAATTTAGCACGTCTGGTCAAATAAATCGTGCGGAAAACCAAGAGTTGAATGATTTTCGTTACGTATGTATTATAGGCTATTAAAAGATTACCATTTGAAACAGTTTTATCACTTAGACGTATATTTTCAAAACTGACATACATTGAGACACAGTTTTCAAAATTGTGATTTATTTGGCGATGCGTCAATCTATAATCAAAGCAGTTATATAGTAATGTTGGATAAATTTAAAGTTATATTGTGTGTTTTAATGGCTGTATAATCTATAATATAAAAATGAATCTCGCAAAATGTGTCGGTAAGCGCATAACTCAACAAGGCTTGGACCAATTTTTCCAATTCTTTTTTTTAAATGTTCAGTGAAGTCCAAGGATGGTTTTAACGGCGAGAAAAGTTCGAATAATTGCAGGGGAAACCCCTAAAAACAGCCCTTTTATGTTTCCTATAGAAACGTTTTCTAACAAAAATGTAGAATCAATTTGACCTTTATTGCTATGCAATAAAGTTCATAATAAATTACAAGTACTCACTGTTGTCTTAGCAATGTAGATGTGTTCCTAACGTCAAAGAGTCAATTTACACTTTATTGCTGCTGTTCAAAGTTCAAAATCAATTGAATAGTCACAAAATGTAAGAGCTGTAGATATTTAGTAATGCTGTAATTTCAATTCGAAAATTATTCGTAAAACTGAAACGTGCCACATTTCAAATCCTTTTGACAGAACCAAGTCTGTCGGGTCTGTTAGTTGTACAAAAAATGTCATTAGAAATGTAATAGTGCGTAAATTTTCGAGACTTTAAACAATGCATTTGGCACATTTTATCCAATTATGTAGTAGATCTTCAATTTTTCGTTTTAAAAATATTATATACTATTACTTACTTGAATTTTTAAATGTTTTAATATACAAATAAAATCATAAAGTGATAAATTAAACTATATAAATAAATTTTCCTTTTCTGCAAATCAATGTATTTCTTTCTTAGCGTAGTAATACATTAACAATAATTTGTCGATTTTTATAACTATAGCCCACATTATACTTATAGGTTTCTTTAAAATTAAAGCAAATAGCACATGCGTAATAAATCTAGGAACCCCCTTTGTTTACGCCCACCACATTGATTAATCTAACCCTATACCCATTCCCTTGTAATGGGATATGCAGTTCCGCCAAAGTAAATAATGACCCCGGCCCCAAGCAAATAACTTGTAAGTGGAACTCTAAATATTCAGTTTATTGTTGAAAACAAAGTCTGTCAAGATTATTTAAGTACTTAATACATCGTCTAAGCCCTTATCATCAAGAAGTACCTAAAAGACTCTGTGCATTATAGAACACAAAGATTGTAGAGCTTTATTATTGATAATGAAGCTTTAAGCTTGATTATGGTCTCATTTGCTGGAAAGGGATGATATAGTGTAAGATGAAAGCGCGACAACCTGATAAGAGGTAAATTACCTTTAATATAAAGACATCCCTACCCTCAATGGAGCAGGGTGGTGGATCTCTGCTGTAAAATCCCTCTCTCCTATCAGTTAGAGGCCTGTGCCCAGCTGTGGGACGTTAACAGGCTGCTACTTACTACTACAAAGTCATTCATCTGATCAAGGTAGTCCTCCCACTAGTGGGAGGCTTCAGCCGTGGCTAGTTACTGCCCTACCAGCAAAAACGTACCGCCAAACGAAGACGTGTATAGAAACCATAAGTAATAAATTGCTACTTTAATTATCATCAGGTTTGATCTACCATCTAGTGATGATACAGTCAAAAATAGAAGTGCGCTTACTTGAGTAAGAGACACGTTTCTTGTAGTATGGTGATAATTAGTTAAGGCCGAACCCAAAACCTCCCTTACTGAAGCGTATACAGGCAAAAGAGTTTCCCTTTTTTGACTTTATTTCGAAATTTTAAAGGGTCATAATAAAATAAAGCCAGGACGAATAAAACTAAATAAAGACGCCGCTTTGTAAACACTTTGTCATTATGACAGGCGGCTTGGTGATATCAACAGAGTGATTTGAAAATGTGCCACCGCGGCGCCTAAATATTAAGTTACAATCTTATAAAGGGAACAAATCGAATTGAGGATTCAGAAATCTTGTTCGTGAAGTGAGATGTCACTTTATTTATCGGCTTAAATGCTTCCAAACAGTATTAAAGCGGATGATTTATACAATCGCACATAATCTGCACGTGAAGTTTTTTATTGTTGATAAGTCAGGGCTTGACAGTGGTAAGAGATGATACAATTTAAGATGGAAGAGCACTAATCTTTTTTTCCGATGGGAAATGCAATTGCGAACCTCGTGGCAGGGAGTGTAGGACTTACCGGCAAGGCCAGAATACCCACTAAAACCCAGTGACACCCTCCTCATCCTGAATTGGGAGCATCAGAGGCTCCCCACACTGTGAATTGCGCATTCACCCTGACATTTCCGGATGAAACTGACTGAGCATGTTCAATAAAGACTCAAAAGGCGTTACTAAGACGCCGCCTGCCGCCCAGCCTCCTACGACCCTCCTCCGAAGGGGAGCAGAATCTGCTGCAGCTTCTCGTACTCGCTCCATTGCCTCCTTTAAAGAAATGACGGCTTCGCAAAAAGAGGCAACTACATTCCATACTATATCACTGACGAGCATGGCGCCCGCTATACTTGGCAATGAAGTGCACTAATCTGGTAAGAGATTACCTCTTACAGTTTCTTCGCAGCCTCGTACTAGAACACAAATCTCTTGTTTCGCGGTACGTCTTAGTTGGAAGGGTGATACTTAGTCAGTCTAGACATATTCAGACAAATTAGAAAATGCAAATTCTTAAATTCACCCTACCAGGATCAAACCTAGGACTTTTGATAACATAGCAAGTACTCACATCTGATATTTGTTATACGCTTATATTTTCCTGTTCCCACAGAAATTTCGGCATATAAAGTAGCTATGATATTCGTTATATGTCAAACATCTAGCATATAATATAGGGAAATCCATTTTTGATCCGATTGTCAACCTAAATTATCGTAAAATTTTATCAAAATCGACTCACATCCATATGAATGTATATGTGTTTTTGTGTCTGTGTGGTTATCTATCTACTTTCGTGACGTAGACACTTATTAAGAACGATTTCGCTCATATTCGTACAGAAACAAGAATTACGCGGGTCGCACAGTGGCCAATAGATATTGTTTTTATAAATAAAGTTGTCGGCCAGAACAAATTCGTGTGCGAATATTTAAAAAAATAGTAGAAATAAATAGGCAGATGCACATTTTTGTTTTTTTCCATAACTATAGATGCTTCAGTTTAGTATATATAAATACAGCTGTGCATTAAATACATAAAGTTCAACTTATCATACATACACAAACCTGACAATAAAGCCATCATTAATTTAATAACATTGACTCTAGCATTTAAAAGGAAATAAATTAAATAAGTATGCAGTCATTGCAACACAGAAGTCCTACTTTTAATGCTTTAAAACTGTGACGATCACAAGAGATTGCGGCTGTTTCATCTCGTTTTGTGCAAGTTCTGTACTTTGAATGAATAATTAGATCGCTGACGTTGTCTGTTGTATAAGAATATTCAGGGATTAATTGTAAGGAGATTGTCCTCCATTCCTTTCAAATAGATTTAATTGGACAATTTCTGAATGAATTTCAAGGATTTCATTATTGAACTAATATAGATAAAACTGCTTGTTTGTAATGGTGACTAGACTTTTTGAAGTAAAATTTCCTTACTCAAGAATGTATCACGCAAAAGATTATTCATTACGAAAAGTATAATCGAGCGAGGCGAACAGAGATATGAGGGACGACCTCGCTGGCGCAGTGGTACAAGTACTCGCAGAGGTCCCGGGTTCGATCTCCGTCAGGACGAATTTAGGAAATTGTATTTTCCAATTTGTCTGAATCTGGACTGATGGGAAGCTTCGGCCGTGGCTAGTTACCACTCTACCAGCAAAGACGTACCGCCAAAACAAAGAGATATGTGTTCCGGTACGATGCTGTGTAGAAACCGTAAGGGGTATATCGCCTCATAACGGATTGGCGAGCTTCCATCTTAGACTGTAGCATCATTTACCATCAGGTGAGATCACAGAAGAAAAAAAGAAAAAAGTTAAGAGGGAATATAAATTAAGTGAAGATAGAAAAATGGAGGATTACGATAAGTAAACTTCAGTCGTGAGCCCTAAAGCATACTCGTTTTTTTTTAAATTGCATATGCATTTATTACAATTTTTGTCACTAATGTTAAATAATGTTATTGGTATTATACATACATATATAGCATCATGTCTCATTCCCATAGGGGTAGGCAGAGACCACATCCTTCCACTTGCCACGATCCTTGCATATCTTCTTCCATTGTTATTAAACCTTTCATACAAGTTCGTCGGTTTAGAGTACTCTTGACCTAGCCCTTATTTAAAATGTACTGGATTTGGTCCAGGAACTTTCGCCTAGGTCATCCCCTTCCAACTTATTATAGGCTAATTATTATGTATCTCCATAAAGAAATTTTTTATTAATATCAGACTAAGCTAAAGCAACGCGTCTTGGGTTTTCTATTATGTGCAATGATATAGATGAAACGTCCTTTTGCTAAAATAACATTTTGTAATGCTAAGTTGTAATTGATGAGCGATATCAAACTAATTTCCCATTCCCGTGGTACCAGGGTGGTCCAGGCTGATCGGTGATTATAGTTACATTAGGTAAAAACAGACAGGCAAACAACAATGTTTGCGTACCTTGTCATCATTAAAGTAAATTTAGATATTTTTATATGTCATTTATACAGTTTATTTATATTTATTAGTATAAATAAGGGATACATAAATATATTATAAAATGTAATTGTTATATTTCTATTTTAAGTTTATTTTTATAAGTATATCATCTGATGTTCACAACTTCGTATCCCGATTAAACAAAGGGGGTTGAGGATAGGAACCCAAAAATACTTTTGTGACCTTAATTTATTTTCTGATAGGTTAGCACTTGACTGAGATCACACTTAATGGTAAGTAATAGGAATCTAAGAGGAAAGGGCGGTGATCGGCAAGAGACAATTAATCGCCTATGGTTTCTACACGTGTTCGTTCTTCCAGGCTTGAACCCGGGGCTACTGATTGCAAAAGCGAGTACTCGCACAACTGCGCCAGCGAGGCCGTCAAAACCTGACCTGAGATCTATCTACTAAATGTACACAAAAATGTTCATAAAGTTCGATTATAAACACTGTGACACAAAATTTACATATTTTAATATTTGTTTAAAAACTTTTTCCGAATAGTTTTATATTTTATTCTGAATTATCTAATACATAGTGCAAGTATATATTTGTTTTCTATACGATGACAGGTTGCACGATTGCTCATATCCAAACAAGTTTGTTAATAAAAACACTTGCTATACTGGACGTTGAACTTGCATTGTGTTGCGATGTCTCAGAGTTGAAGATATACCTCTTTATCAGATATTTAATTTGTATATCTTTATTTTATTGTCAATTTTATTATGTAGAAACTAGCTCTCTTCTCCCCAATATTACCGCATTTCCAGTCTCTTGGGAATGTGGAGAAATCTTTACCTAGTGACCGTCTTCGTTGTACGACGTATGATGTTAAAGGACCACTTAAGATCTAAGGTTAAGAGTGTTTCTTACCGTCTTGTTGAACGTATTACGTAAAAATATTATTATAATATATATTTTAAATTATTCTATATCGATTAGAGTCATTAACTTCCACGCTTTTTTATCTACTAAATAATCCTTCAAATTATATAACGATTAATTATTAGTTCTCTTTTCTCTTAAGAGTACTAATATGCTACAAACGAATATGAGTGTACTGTAAAACGTTATTAAAATTGCTCTTCCAGATTCATTCATAAAAGTATTTATTTACATAAAACAGTAACAGCTTGTCTATCGGAAGTCGACTAACTGCCTAATTTAGATAGAAAAGCCCGAAAAATAACACAAAAGTATAGTGAATATTCATCTGTACATTGTCTGATTGCTATAATTAGGTCGAAAGTATCAGGGAGCTACAATTTCTCTTTGTGTCTGAACAATTCTGTCATGCTTAATATTGTATAATGCCGCCTGCCGCGTCTTCGCCAATTAACTTATGACTTCCCGATAGATTTATAAGGGGCTGTGATATAGCATGAAAGAGGAGTATAATAAGACGTTTCTTTTTTTAAATTAAAAACTTTTCTAGGCGGCCTGTGTATTTTATTACGTGGGTATAGATATATACGTCGGAATGCAATAGTTTGTGGACCGCTAGCGCCATCTGTCTATTGGCGTGGGGCAGATTCAATAGTGACAATCCGGCGCGCGTCTCTCTAGTTCTCGGGTGACGGTCCGCTAGAGCGGTCGACTATTAAACTGCCGCGTTCCTAGTTGTTATTGTGTTTGTTTAAATTGTTATCGGGATCATTAAGTGATTGACTATTATAATCTGAGTTAATTAATAAAGTGTTCGAATATACCTACACCCATAGTATGGAAGTCTAATAATGGATGCCACTAATGCCGATGTCGGTGGAGAACCCGATGCCCCTATGGTTTATAAATAGTTTGGTTAATAAATAATAAATAAAAAAATATATTTTTTATTCATTAACTAGTAAGTCTAAATCTTTTATTTTTATAACCTTGTGACTGTGATACTTTGGGGAGGGCGAGATTTTCTGACATCTCAATACCTACTAGATAATCTCAACCTAGTATGTGTTAAGTAACAAATTGTTATGGAAATAAACTATTTTTTATTATTCTTTGTATTAATTATGCTGCTCCTCTCTCCTATTCTCCGACATATATAAATATTCTAGAGATTAATAACTCATATTATTTTAGTCATAAGTATATGTCTGTTAATCCTGATTTATACACTCATTTCTTTTAAACATTAAACTCAATACAATAATATTTTCTTTACCCTTCACTAGTACACCTAATATCAAAACTGTCGTACTCTACGAACAATCGTCATCATTCGTCATCGTCCGCGTCGCTTAACTTAGTCAATACAAAAACTAATATCATGACGCAAATATATTTTAACTTGTTATACATCCTGTTAAGGCGTTTAATTAAATATTTCACCACCGTACTATTGTTATTTAGTTAAGATCTTGATAAATCAACTTTATCGTACTTGTATCGACGATTATTATTATTAATTTATAGTGGTCAATTTAAAGCACAAAACTATAAGTCAAAAATGTATTTTATTAAATTCTTCCTTTAAATAAACATCGAATCACAACAATATCTATACAAGGTATTAGAAAACTGCAAACGAAGACAGATGATAGTATCAATGACACCTTTGATGAGGGACGGAAAAAAATGTATAGGATCTTTCTTTAAAAAAAGTAATATGTGTCATAATAAAATAATATGTCCAAATTAATAGACTTGACCAACCAAAAGTTACATGAAAGCCTATTTGGTATTTGTAAAAATTAAGGTCAATTTCTATGATTATTTAAATTCTTATGATTATTTCTACTTAAAAATGAAACATTAAAATATATTATCAAATGAAAAAAAATGCATTATAACAATGAAATGTATACAAAGAGTATGGAATTCAACGAAATAATTCATTTCAGTAAAAAAAGATGAAACAGATCGTTAAACGCAAAGTAATCAAAAAGTTTCCAATTAACTAATATTTTGTAACATTATCCTAATATAATTACTACATAACAAAGGGAAGAGAGATGGGCAGACCTCGTGACGAAAGAATAATTTTGTTTCATAATTATATTACCGAAGACTGGTGATTCGCTTTGCTTGATTCGATTTCAATTTATGTCAGCTGCCCAAAACATTACACTGTATAATATATATATCGAAAACTGCTGTGAATACTACTAACACATATGGCCGCCTTTGGAAACTTAAATTATAATCTACATTTTTAATTTGTGTGTCTTTTTATTTTATATTCCATCGAGTGTTTTCTCTATATCTCTCGACCAACACATTTGATTAATTTTTGACGAATGTTTTAGTAATAAAAATTAATCGTAAAAGTAGACACATATATATATTTGGGTGTAGGTAGAATTTTAGAATTAAGGTACTATAGAAAACAAGGAAAATCATTTATCTCTTCAAGACTTTTTAATAAATATAAGTATAACTAACATACTTCTTTTATTGTTATTGTAAACAGGTTAAATGACAGTAAATTACTAATCTTGGTGTGCACTGAAAAATTAATTCCTTTTTCATGTAGCTTTACAAAAAAAATGTTTTAACTTTAAGCCTTAAAGGACGTACTAACTGGTTCTAAAAAGGCATTATTTACGATGTTCATAATATTGTCACAAACCGAGCCAGTGTATGATATTTATAGCAAAGATGCAGCCGCTTAAGAAAGTCAAAGAAGTATAGAGAATGAACGTTTAAAATTTATAAATATTTAGTACACAAAAATTCGCATATTCATACTTATTATTTTATAATATTAGCTGCTCCCCGTAGTGCTATTCGTGTAGTTCCCTATTCCGTAGGAATTTGGCAAAATCCCGTCCTTAATCTAAATTTACATTATGAAAGTAACACCGACGCGAACAACAAGTATTAGTATATTTTTTGGGTGTTTTGTATCTACTAGCACATGACAAACTTTTCTTGCTACATTCTTCTTTGAAGTGTTTTTAACTATTTTCTGATACACAAAATTCAATTCAAATTTGGTAAGGAGATTGAAATTGACATCTCTTTAAGTGCATCCAGGGCTAGTATCCACAACAATTGCCTCCTAGCAGGGAACTGCCAGAGCTAGAAATATCGGAAATGTGGTAGCTGACTACGGGCCTCATTCGAAGGCTCAGAGTCACTCAGCGTGCGATGGAGAGGGCTATGCTCGGAGTTTCTCTACGCGATCAAATCAGAATTGAGGAGATCCGTAGCAGAACCAAAGTCACCGACATAGCTCAACGAATCGCGAACCTGAAGTGGTAATGGGCGGGGCACATAGTCCGACGAGCCGATGGACGTTGGCGCCCGAAGGTTCTGGAATGGCCACCCCACATCGAACGGCGCAGTGTAGGGAGACCCCCCACAAGATGGACCGACGACATAAGGAGGGTCGCCAATAGCCGCTGCAGCCAGGGCGGCGCGAGATCGGGCCTTGTGGGCATCATTTTTTGAGACCTATGTCCAGCAGTAGACGTCCATCATTTGTAGCGACGACGACGAGGGGACTGCCTCTTACGTCCAGTGGTAAGCATATTGGGCTATAGACATGAGGTCCTGGGTCGTAGTTTCGAGTCGGGTGCAAGTTAAGCCGTCGGTCCTGCTCCTGATCTCTCTCCGGCCGTGTCCGATTCCTGTCACAGTCACATCATACTATGAAAGTAAAAAAGTGTTCTTGCAAGTATACTATGCCTGCCAAACTGTAGTGGAGCAGTGTGGTGGCTATAAAAACCCTCTCACCTATTGAACGAGGATGCCTGTGCCCAGGCGTGGGACATTAATTATCTGCTATTTATTTTACTTACCAGTGTATATGTTAGAAATTGTATTTGCTAATTTATCGAGATCTGGATAGGTGAGAGGCATCGGCTATGGCTATATACTACCCCACAAGCAAATATATGCCGGTGACCATCAATTTTGCATCCGATACCATTCTGTATAGGATCCATTAAAAGCTAAATTAACTCTTTCCAAAAGAGACTTGTTACTGTCTGACTAGAATAAATAGGCCACTAAGCAAATCAATACGATATTATAGAAATCCGAGTAATAGTTATATTGCACTATTAATTATCGTAAGGTGTGATTCCGTGGTCTCTGTTTCAGCATTAGTAAACACGACAGTTTAATTGCTAAATGATAATATTACCAAGAAAAAATTTGAAGCTTTTTCAAAAGCACACTCCATATTTAATAACATTGCATGTTGCCAGCTTCAGTAATACAGTAGCTTCACATTACAGCCGACTATGCTCAGAACACTACTGCACATAACTTACAATACTTAACTAATAGTGTTATTATTTGCCCCGACTCGTTAGGACGAAGGCGTGAAATAATGAGGCGAATAATCTTTTAGTGAATAAAATTGTGAGACATGGGGTTACGTTATGAACTACACTGGTTATTATAGCTAGATAACATATATAATGTTTTACTTTAATCAGGTTTTATCTGTAATTCGAAATAAACCTGTGATGCCATTTTTCAGAAGTCATATGTTGGGTTAATCATACGCAGTCAATTTTATATTTGCCTCTACATAATTCTAAGAAGAATATCAAAAACATCCTTTTACTCGATAAAAATGTTTGGACTTGATTCCAGTTGTAAACAGACAAAAATTAAAAGTGCGTGCGCACAAAGTATACATATCAGAAAGGAAACATATTAACAGGTAAACAAATTTTTAAGTCTTGTTTATATTTATACAAATCTAAAACTATAGATTTCCGAGACTTAGAGGTAGGGAAAAAGCAAGATATGTTAGGAATTTAATGAATTTAATATTAAAAGTGTAGAAAATTAATACAAATAATTTATTGAAACCTCAAATGATGAATTGTAAATTAAAATGCCACGTGCCTTTTGTCAATATTAGAAATTATTAATTAAATTTGGTTTTGAATTCAAAATTCGAAAAGAGATAAAATATTAATTGACGAGTGGCAAATTAAAATGCCTTTTGTTATTTGTAAATATGAAAACTACCTTTAACCTTCAGACGAATTATTATAAAAAACGCTGCACTTCTTCGTGACGCTAATCGCGCGTTTCATCCGTAAAAATTTTAAATCTCTAAAACTATTCTTAAAAGAGCAACCGCTGAGTTTCTCGCTGTGAGTGCTTTTTGAGCCTAGTTAAAAAAGAGTATATTGATTTTGAGTTATTAGGACTAAAATTGAAAAATTAACATATGAAAATCTATTTATGTATTGTATATGAAATTTTAAATAATGTCTCTACCTATCTTTTATAGTTTTGACGTCCGAGCATAAATCGGTTTTATTAGAAAGACAATGAGAAGATAAAAACCAGTGTATTGAATATTGAATATTGTTAAAGTAACAGCTAATATTGAGTGTGTTTTAAGGTAAATTGATTTATTTATTACTAATAATTTTTCTTAACTTTTTAATTAATTTGTTTTTAGAACTCTATATCCAATTAATCTTTTCCAGTACCTTTGAAGCATCATTTTCTGGTGATGATATTAAAAACGACTTAAAAACTGTAAGTACATAGATATCATTTTTTTTACCATAATCATTGCAATACAATTTCAATTTATTTTATGTAATTAAAACTATTTTTATCACTCCCTTTTTAGGCCTTGTCCTAATTATAACCCAACACAAACTCATTTGGGTATAATTTTTTATCATCATCATTACAAGGATAATTTCAATTTGTTTTAAATAAGTGAGATCATTTTTTACATACTTATGATAAGCTGTAGCAGTAGCAGCTGTAGCATTGAGTAAATGTTTGGATAATACTTTGGAAATTTGCAAGAAGACTTACCTAAAGGCTATTTGTTATAATAGAAAAGCTTATAAATAAGTTTGATATGCAATCAACATTGTCTGATCTCAAATGATATTTAATTCTAACGTCACACACTGTATGAATCTTTATTGCAGGGCGAGTTTATTACGTACTAGGAACTTTAATATGGCTTTCTAGGAACACGGATCACGTCATATACAAGTGAGGTCAGATTGTATTACATCGATGTTAATGCATTAATGTAGTTAAGTGATTAAAGTGACTTCTTTATAAATAAAAAAGGTACATTAACAGATACAGGTAAAAATTTGGTTGTCTATAAAGTCGATTTACGCACAATTATTTGATGCGATAACGTCATAGGAAAACATTAATGAAAAATTACTTAGTATTATGAAATTAATTGAATTTAATTTTATGTGCTGTCGCAGTTTCTATGTGGATGCATCGTCTGATGAAGTGGAAGACAAATAGATGTGTTACAAGCTGAACGCTTAGGCCAAAGGCGCCTCTCTATCGCTTTCAGCTCAGACAGAACGTTCTACTTTTTCATGCGTGAAGCTGGTAACCAATATATAAGACTTAACCATTTCAAAAATTAGAGAGGATACGGTTAAAGAGCATAGACATGAGATATTAAAAGTGCTATATGTATATACAGATGTCCTTTTAAATCGGTTATTCTTACCTTCAGTAAAATATTTGAGAAAATAATCCTGAACCAATCGCTGAGACATTTCAAAAAATATAATTACAATAAGCAATTTGGCTTTACAACTTCGCTCTACTACCGATGCTGGCGTACAGTTATTACTCAACATCTACGAAGCCTGGGAGGTATCTGCGATCTGCGATCTGTTTGACGTTTCTGTGATCTGTCTAAGGCCTTTGATTGTGTCGGGTATGAAATCCTGATCGGGAAATTGCGACATTATGGCCTCACAGACACAGCATGATGTGTACTTATTTAGCCAATAGAACCCAAAAGGCCTGTGTTAATGGCAAACTTTCTGCGGGGTCTGTGACAAAACTGGTAGTCCACAGGGTTCCATATTGGGACCATTTCTGTTCCTCATTTATATTAATGACCTTCCTTGCTTTGTTACAGGTGATCATGAGATTGATCTGTTTACTGATGATATTTCACTATTGATTAAGATTAATAGACGACAAACAAATTACGACGACGTAAAGAACTCTCTCAATAAAGTAGTACAATGGTTTAAAGCTGACAATTTATTGTTCAACGTAAAGAAAACAAAATGTATCAAGTTTAATCTGCCTAATGTTAAACAAACTAAAACCAGTTTTAAACTTAATAATAAGGAATTAGATCTTGTAGACAATACTGTTTTCTTTGGTGTTACGGTAGATAATAAATTACAGTGGGGCCCTATATATGTCGTCTATCGAACAGGCTCAAATATGAGGCTTACGCTGTTAAAGGAATTCGTCATCTGACAGATGATAATACTGCTGGATTGGTATATTTCAGCTATTTTCACAGCATTATGTGATACGGTATTTTACTTTGAGGTAATGCTGCTGATATAGGTGCCAAATTTATACTGCAGGAAAGGATCGTTCATTCGATTAAGAAGAACCGAATTCAAAGCAGTTAAAAAAATGACAGTTAACTGTGTATACATATCAGAAAACTTGTACTTATATAAAAATATTAACTTTTACAATAAAAAAAGTGATTTTACCTCGAAAACATGGTCACTGACTATGAGCCTCCTCCGGAAGCTCAGAGGCACTCAGCGTGCGATGGAGAGGGCTATGCTCGGAGTTTCTCTATCTCTCGCGATCAAATCAGAAATGAGGAGATCCGTGGCAGAACCAAAGTCACCGACATAGCCCTACGAATCGCGAACCTGAAGTGACAATGGGCGGGGCACATAGTCCAACGAACCGATGGACGTTGGGGCCGGCAGCCGGTGCTGGAATGGCGACTCCGCACCGGACGACGCAGTGTAGGAAGATCCCCCACAAGGTGGACCGACGATATAAGGAGGGACGACGGTAGCCGCTGGAGCGAGGCGGCGCAAGATCGGGCCTTGTGGGCATCATTTCGTGAGACCTATATCTAGCAGTGGACGTCCATCGATTGAAGCGACGACGACGACGACGACCTCATTTAACATAGGAAATAACAATAATAAAACTTGTTGTAAATTCTAGTACGCTGCATAAAGTTAACAACAAATTTAAGGGAAACTGTATACTTATCTATAATAAACTCCCAGAAGATGTTCTAGAGATTTCGCTGAATAAATTCAAAGTCTTTGTTAAAAGATAGTTGATTGAAAAATCATGCTATAAGTGGCAAGATTACGTAGATGATAGAAACGCGTGGTAGAAAATGAATTGCTCTTATTTGTATTTAAATATGATAAAGTTATATGATAGTGTAATGATGATGGTAAAAAAATACAAAATACCCGACTTAGTTTGTTGTGGGCTCTTCTCAGGACAGGGCGTGAAGGAATCCTCGTAACTTTAGATTTTAAGTCGTTCTTTAATACCATTATCAGTCGTACATTAGAATAAGTGTGTGCAAAAAATATATTTGACGATTCAAAAGTGTTATATAGGCCTATTTGAATAGGAATTTGAATTGAAAGATATTTTGATTTTGAATAGTAACAGAATATAAGATTTTTAGAGTATAAGCCCACCGAGCTTTTCCGCAGATGGCATACACCGCGCGATGGGATACATTTATTCCATAATGGCTCCAGCGATACGCAAATTTTCTAATTATGTTTTCCTTTACCGAATGATTTTTAACAACACCATGAAATTTATATATGTTCCTTTTGGAGGAATCTTGCAGAATCTGGTCAAGAAATGGCCGTAATATTATGTTTTATTTTAGTGCTTGTTATTTTATTTTAATTTATTTATTTTTTATATTATTCTATTATATGTCATGGACAGGAACATATATTGAACATTTTTTGTTGTTTGAAAAGTTTCATCTCTCCGTTATTTTCCCAAATTCAAATTTTATCTGATATCTACTATCTCTCTACGTTCAATGTTGCTAAGAGTGCAATAGTGCTCTAATATCAATAAAACGTTATGTTTAAAAATGTATAATTGGGCATGACGCTGTCAATATCAATTAAAATCCCAATAAAGACTAGTTATGGCCACGGATATTTCAATAACAATTAATTAGGCACACGTCAGCGTCATGTTCGCCGCAAACTGACCGAGATTTATGTTTCTACTATCTTAGGGTTAGAAGCGATTTGCTCCAGTTTCTTACTATAAGTTTATATACTCTCTTATTTTATATGTAACTAGTACACATATTCATGAGATCGTATTATCAATATTTATTGATAAGGAACGCTTACAACACACATGTTAAACATTTGGAATAAACTTAAGACAATCAAACACTTATACATTACAGAAAAAAAGTTGACATTGCGACATAAACATTTCGATTTCAGTTTTCCAATTCAATTTGTATACTATAGATAATAGTGATAGTTTTAATGAAATTGAAACTGTCTTCTTCATGCAGAATTATAGTATAAATTTTGTATAACATAAAACAAGAATGAAATGTGCATTTAACGCCATTCAATAACAATTTTATTATGAGAATGTAATATATAATAAGAAGTAATATATATCAGGTGTCTCAAAAGAAATTTGATATTTATTTATGTTTCTGCGTGAACGCAACGTATCCGAGGAGCGTGGGGGTTATGTCAATCGGTAGCCTGGCTCATGGAAATTTAGTCGCTAAGCAGCGTTTATCGGGGGCAGATAGCGCGTTGTGCGTGCGAGATTTATACAAAAACGTTTTAAAAAATTACTGGCAAAAATGTATCTTTAAGTAAACTAAAATATCATTTATTCTATGAATGCTTTATCAAACGTTTATTTTTTCTTGGGTGTTACATTCACTTACTATCAAGTAATGTACCAAGCTGTGATATACATGAAGAATAAACACGGAAAATAATTAAAGAAAAGTAACTGTGTAGCAAATATGGTACATCAATTCATCGGAATCAATTTCAAAAGACCTCATTCATTCAATCATACATTTCCCCGTTGCCATTACCCAACGAACCCTGTTAGTGTGCTTCGATTCCATATGAGATTAACTCTCACTGATTTTTCCGAGAAGCCAGCGAGAGCTATTTAACTTTGAAAGCAAATAATAGCATCGCACTCCAATTTGCATGCTCTAATGTGAAATTCTACACTGAAGTTTTATTTCATTCAATGAATGGTAAACAAAATAAAGTTATGCCCGTTCGTTGCGTAATGAAGTTAGCTTTTTACGTTTTTTTTTTCATAAATAAAATGAGAAATGTTTTTATGGTGTTGACTGCAATTTTTTAAACTGAAATACGGCTTTTTTTACAGAATATCATATTTGCTTTAAGGACCAATGTTTTATTTTATTGCTAGCAAATTAATGAATGTGATCTCATGTGATAATAAATAAAGATACAGAGATGTACTTACATGGTAAATAAACTTATATGATTACACATTTTTGCTGATAGGTTATTTACTAACCAAGGGTGAAGTCTCCCATAAGTCTATACGTAAATAAATTAGAAAATGCAATTGGGTTTTCGCTGGGAAGAAGGCGAAAAACTTCCTATAGGGAGTGTGGGACTCGTTGCAGTATCAGAATACCCATTACAACCCAGTGGATCCCTGGTTATCCTTGGATGAGGTCAGTAGTGTGTTCCTTTTCGCATTCCACTCTAGTGACCCCGATGATGCGGACTGAGCATTTACGGTTTACTGAGGGGTTGATGGAGCACGCATCTGCCCTGACTGCCACCTAGCCTCCTTTGGCAGAGGGAGAGGGCATCAGCCGCATCCTCCCTTTACATGTCATATTCCTCCTTTACCGAGATGACGGTTTCGTAAAAGAACGCAACCGCACTCCATCCAATCTTACTGGCGAGCATTGCAGCCGGGAATCGAACCTGATACTTAGCTAGTGAAGCGAGTAATTTCACCATTGTAAGGCCAGTAAATAAGTTATAGAATGTTATAAAGCTTGGATTTGTTTAATTGAAATCGGTATATAAAAATTATACATGACGTATTCGTCATTACGAAAAAATGACTTAACCAAGATTTTCAAATGAATAGTTGATTTTTTTTTATTAAACCAGGGTTTTACGGCACTTTTCTAACAAGAGCTGACTTTACTCGTACGAACGTGACGTCGCAGCATCATTCAATACCCACAAAATAAAGTGCACAGATTACTTGAAATCGTATATTACAATTACTAAGACCTTTTTTATATAATGTTTTACCTGTCTAAAATGCTGTTTCAAATAAGGTTTCTCTACTAAAATTGCTTGCAGGTATACTTAAATTTCTCTATAGAAGTGCAGTTGCACTGGTCAAGAAAGAGGTTCCTATTTAAAAGGAAACGAGCCACGCTACTACTCGCGTGATTACACTCGGCTTTCAAGTAGATTAGCAACTCGCGTTCAATATGGGATAGGTTTTCATTTAAGTATTATCTAACAAAGTAATTTTTCGTTAGTAATATGATTATATATATAGTTATTAATCCTAACAGTCTAGAAAAAGAGAGAGCGTATAATTTGCATGCAAAAATTGATAACAAGATAGGGAATCGACCATAACTTTGGATCACAACTGATATTGTTCTTGCCGGAAGAAACTTCGGGATACAAAGTATTCTCTGTTCCCTTTGACGTCAATTAATTTTACTGGAAGTTCTGTCAATCGATGAAGCAGATTTGAAAAACAAACGGGAATAAGGAATATGTCGGACACGGACAGCTTTACTTATTAAGTTTTGCAACAAAAAGGAATGGGCAACTAATTTGATGAGTTCATGCTGGATTTGTTCCGAATTAGGCCATATGATATATTTATTTTTAATATAATACTTACAAAATAGTTTTAAATGCGTTTATTAAGCCGAGAGACAGATATGAGCTCTGTCAAATCAGTTACAAAAGCATCATACTTTCATTTCTACGTTTTATTACTGCTGACAGATATGCGATTAACTGTGGTCACGCCTGATAGTATGTGATGATATAGTCGAAAAAGGAAACGCTCTAATCTGTTAAGAGGCAATTAACCTCTTTAGGTTTATACACAGCATAATACGACTACGACTCTCTTCGTTTGTTCGTATAATATAAATGAAAGAATTAGAGTTCGGAATCCGACTTTTTTAGTTTTTTCTGCACCCAATAGTTGTGTTAATTCTGACATAGAAGCGTACAAGCTCTCATATTTATAATAAAATAAAATGTGCTCAAAGTCAGAGCGGAAGGCAATAACTTACTTTTATCTAGATTATTTGGGTTTTGGTATTCTGCAACGCTTTCTGAGTTTCCCAACCTTTATAATTTGCTCCTTGCGTCACTTGTGTAGTATGGAAAAATGAGTAAATGCATTATTTATCATCAATCTAAGCCATTTTTAAATTCCCCTAAATACTTTAGGGGAATTTAAAAATTACTTAGTTTACTTAGTTTTAGTTATAAAGGCTGCAGCTGAACAGCAGCGCCTTGTGTCCGGATTTTCTAACTCGGACGCATAGCAATTGCTGAGCTGCAGACCTTATCTACATTGTGTATATATATATATATATATATATATAGGTAGTAAGTTTAGTATTTTTCATTCATAATAATTTAAGTTTTTTTTTATAAATAATTGTATTTTTTCTTTACTTTTTGGTAACGATTGTGCATGCAATGTAGAATAAATTTATTTTCTTTCTTCTTCTTACTTCGAAAATAATTAATAAAGATGTCAGTAAAATTAAAGAGAAATAACGATAGGACTGACGTGTCCTGAAAAATAAGTAGCAAAACTATTTTAAAGTAAAAAGAAAACGTTACTATTAGGGTGTGTATGTTAAGCAACGACAAGAAAATATCTTAACTTGGTATTTCTTAGATTAATGATATAGGGTAAACTATGCATGCTGTTTTCCTTTATTTCCTCGACTGCACGGAAATCTGTCAAGGGTCATTTATTGCGAGGTTCACGCATCATAAATCTGGTATGTGTGAAGGGTTGAAACGAAACTGTGTGGGTGTTGTTTAAGGATCTTGAACACAAGGAATATATAATTTTAGAACTTTAATATTTGTTAATTTTATGCATAAACAAAATACTGTAACAATATGAATATCGTCAGAGGATAATCTTTACCCTTTGCTCGCCTATGTCGAGTGTTCTAGACATTACAATACAGCCTTTTAAAAAATATTTTTATCATTACATGTATGACAGACTATGTGCCCCGCCCATTGCCACTTCAGGTTGGTGATTAGTAGAGCTATGTCGGTGACTTTGGTTCTGCTACGGATATCCTCATTTCTGATTTGATCGCGTGGAGAAACTCCGACCATAGTCCTCTCCATCGCACGGTGAGTGACTTTGAGCTTTCGAATGAGCCCTATAGTCAGCGACCACGTTTCCGATCTGCATGTAAGCACTGGCAACACGCATTGTTCGAAACCTTTGGTCTTCAGGCACTGAGGGATATTGGACGAAAACATCTTCCGAAGTTTCCCGAACGCTGCCCAATCAGGTTGGATTTGGCGGTTGACCTCTTACTCTAAATTGGACTTACCAAGCTGGACTACGTGCCCAAGGTAAGTACTCGTTAGCAATTTCGAGTGCAGAGTTCTCAACGATGACTGGGTAGAGCGGAACATGGATATTGGGCATAACTTTCGATTTGTCCATGTTAATTTTTAGGCCCATCTGTTGAGATGCTCTGCTGAGGTCATAGTACATTGAGATCTTCCAGAGTCTCTGCCATAATGGCCACGTCGTCGGCAAACCTTAGATGAGTGATGTACTCGTCATTGATGTTGATGCCCAGTCCATTCCACTCCATAAGCTTAAAGAGGTCTTCCACTGCCGCAATAAAGAGCTTCAGGTAGATAACATTTCCCTGTCGCACTCCACGCAGCAGTTGAATAGACTCTGTGGTTTGGTCCTGTATCCTATGTACGTCCTTAAAATAATTAAGGAAAGCAAAATGTTATTGATGAAATTAAGAAAATTTAATCTACAGAAACACTGCTCAGGAGTTAGTTTATTGATGAAAACTTTAAAGTTTATGCTATATGTATTACAAAGTAAGGTTTCTCGGTGGATGAGACTTAGACAACAAATTTTAAAGTGAATCTATGAAATTCACTTCAAACTCTGTTCTGTGAAGGTAAGTTTTTGGAGATCTGACTCTCTTAATAGGAACCAGCGATATACCTTCAATCTCATATTGGTGCTCATTAACTGTGATGTCTGTGAGCACTTAGTAAAGATAGATGAAATTGTCCACTATTTTACAATAGTTGATCAAAAGCTTTATTTTATACCAAACAATAAAATACTGAATCAAATCAAACACCGTTTATTACGTACGTTTTAACAACACAGCCATCATTCAAAATTTCGTCTTCGGTGAAACTCCGTACAGAAATTCATCGATTTTTCATAAATATTACCATATTTTTGAAAGAAACAGAAGATGTATCAGTGGTTTCACCAGTTAATATAAGGAATGATAAAACTTTTTAAAATGATGATCAATTGAAAGTACTAAGTAATAAATGTGTACTAAATATAAATATATTACAAATTCTTGACAGATTGTCCTAGAAATAAATGCTAGTACGTATTATGTACTTGGAGACACATAAAAAGGTAGTCAATGTCACAAATAATATCATATTTTACGCCGACAAAGTTACATGTAATAAAAAGTAAATATAATTAGGCAAAAAGAATAATATAAAATTTGAATTACTGAAAATTGCAAGCAAAAAGCGAATGAATTAACTGAACCGCTTTACTTACATAATATAAATTGAAATTAAACGCACCGGACAATAATTAATGAGTGAAATAATTTGAGAATTATATTTTCACACATACATTGACAACAACAATTAAAACGCCGGCGGGTGGTAGTTTACCATAATTTCGCAATTTGTCCCAATCGTTTACACCTGACCAGCGATTTACGGGTTTTTGTCCAATAAATGGGGTTTTGTTTCGTTGATTTTGCATAAGGGCAAAAATTTCACCCTCGATTTCATATTGATATCTGTCTATCTGACTAATCATCGATGCATGCTACAGCTGACTGATTAAGCAATTTAACGCTTCGACAAACACAGTCGTACCCACAATTCATTACAATAGATAACTGAACAATATGTAATTTAGGACTTCCTCTGTATTTGTTTTTTAACATTTAACAAACAATACAGGTATGGAGACATGACAAGTGATAATGAACTCTAATTGCGACATTATAATTCTTTCAAAGTTAAATCCAGATAGATTGGCATCTATGTAAGGCCAATAAAAATGAATATCCTGGAAAATATAGTACATAATTTAACAGTCTTACTGCACCTGGTGGCACTGGGTTTAACTCCTGTAGATATAATTTAGATAATTGTGCTTTCTAATCTAGCTAGCTCTGTTGTGGGAGGATAGATATCACGCTACTTGCCAAAAATTTCTTTCGGGTACGATATAATTTATGTTATAATTTTGTCTATACTGGTGTATAAACAGAATGAATTATAAAAAAAACATGATAGAAAACTTTTTTTTATGAAATTTGTAATATTGATAAAATATTTAAAAGATCATCGAACTCAATTTCCGGGTAACGAAAAATGCTTGAGAACTCGATATTCTGGCAAGATCGTAGCCCCGGGCAAGGAAAACCAACTGCCGCAAATTCCAAAAGAAAATTAATTAAAAACTTAATTTTGTAATATTGAATATTTTAGGATTACCCATTTTCTCTGTTTGCAAAATATTTCATTAGTGTGTTCCTAGCATTTTCTCATCATCCTATTAAAACAGCAGCTCGTGAAATTAAGATAAAAGATACAGCTCAAAGGACGGAAGCGGATCTAAATAATTAAATTGTGCTAGTTTCCTACATTTTTTTCGTACCGAAGCTCTGTAATCAAAATTTATAAGACTATTAAATTGCATTTATCTTGTTTATAAAATAATTTGTCGTCAATACTTTTAACATTAAACACATAGTACTTGTGCGAATATCACATATTATATATTATACTATTATAATTATATACTAACGATATTTTTATACTAACTTATATGATAAATAATTTATAGATAAAAAAGGTGTATTATGCTAGATCGTACTGGTCTTTTAGGTCAAATAGTTAGCATGTTCGACTACAGACATGAAGTCGTGGCTTTGAGTCCCGGGTCGGACCGGAAGGAATAGAGAGTGGACTACAAGTCCAGTCTACTATGTCTGCTAATCCACAGTAGAACAGCGTGGTGGGTAAATGCTCTAAAAACCCTCTCTGATGTGAGTGAGGAGTACTGTGCCCAGCAGTGAGACGTTAATGAGCTGCTACTTACCTTACCTTACTGGTCTTTTTGCAGTCGAATCATCAAATAAAGCTTCTGTTTCTTGTCTGTATTTCCAAATTTGTTGACATTATTGTGGAATAAGGAAAGTCACGTGTTTATATGGACCCTGAAATATTATTATACTACTTTTTTTGAACCGTCACCGTGCATATTTTTTGTCTACCTGGATGCAATTTCTTAAAAAGATATTAATTTTAGTATTAAGTTTTATAATAGTGCATTGAAAATTTAAAAACTACATCAAAATGAACTCGTGGATTTACTTTTAACTTAGATACAACGGAGAATTCTGTAAGATTTCAATACCTTATTTACCATAACTCCTTATACGGTAACACTAATAGCTCGAAGCGAATTTTCTCGATTTGCATAAATATCCATTTATTTCTACAGTCAAAATAGGACCTACATAAACAAGAATGCCCGTTCAGTAATAATTGTTGCAAGGATGGCCAAACTTGAGGCAGCGGATCCCATTAAACTTTCCGTTCAGAAATGGTCTTTGTAGAATAATTTGCATGTGCATTGTCAAACCCTATCGGGCATTCGGAACGAGACTGGCCAATGCCCGGGCAAGAGGTAAACTTTTGCAATTTGCAGTACTCCGCGTATTCTATCGCAAACGTTTTTTTTTTGACGACGTACTTTTACACAGATCTATATAAAGCCACCGATTTCAGACCTTTAAAGAACTATTATTTATTTTATTTAACTTGTAGGCTTGCATTTCTGAAAGTAAGTAACAGCCTATCGACGTCCCTGAACTGGGAACAGGTTGTAACGGACTTGTCCGTATATAAATAATTTTATTTCCATAAATATAATGCTCATATATTCATACTTTTAAAAAGATTATAAAAACATATTATTTATTAATTATAAAATAAAATTACTATATTAAAACTATAAAATAAACAAATAAGAATAAAATATTTATTGAAGTAGTTTAAATAGACGAGGCGCGTTCGTGTATTGGCCCTGCGCCGAACGTCACGACAGCCTCCGCGCATATGTAGGGGGTGGTGAGCGGCGCGAAGCGACGCGGCACAAAGATGTCCCGAATGTATGACTGCATGTATTATGTGAGATGTTGCGTCTACTGAATAGCGGGACCGAGTTTAGGGATTATAACAATCTTTAAATTATAATTAAATATTATAAATAAAATAATAAAAGTCATGCATTACTTCTGGTGTGATACAAATGATAGTTAAGTTTATCTTGACTATTTCGAACGAGCGTGCTTCGGCATGCCTACAGTTGGTGTTGCGATCCTACCTTTCACAAGAAGAGGTTGGGGTTCCACTAAAGTCTTGAATGATACTTTATGGGGATAAAAAGTTATATTAAGTATTGATGAGTGAGGTCGATACAGTTACTAGGTTCACTCAGTAATGAGAAAGATGTTTATTGACGCTTAAACCAGATAAGCAGACTACACATATCCCAGAATTTCTCCCGGTATATACAGGTTTCCTCTCCATATTTTCCTTAACCGAAAACTTCATTTGCCTGGCCAGAATTAGAACTCTCGATTATTGAAACAAGAATCTACCACTTTGATCACTACGCCGGAGAGGTCCCGGCTTCGGTCGTAACTAGTTACCATCCTACCAGCAAAGACGTACCGTAACCTAAGCAAGAGGTTGTGTTATGGTACGATGGTAGAAATTTTAAGTGGTAAATTACCTATTACTAGGTTAGCGCGCTTCTATCTTATACTGTATTATCACTTACTATCAGGAGTGGTCATAGTCAGGCGTTAACCTGTTGACAAGAAACCTTTTTGTATAACATTCGATTACATGTAAAATACAATATATGTAATTATCATGTAGTAAATGTGAAATGATTAATATTAATCTGTTACTGTCACATACGCAGCATTGTATTAAAGGGAAATTTACTTGGAATATTCTTTTTTATTGTTAGAAATATAAACTGGCTACTTAAAAGTCTAGAGCTGTATAGTCTAGAAAATGAATATAGTAATACATATTCCCAGCTGAGAATCTTGCAGCAGACCACCTCTAATGAAGAATGTCACCATGGAACTATAAGTCCTCTGCATCAATATCTATCTTCGGATTCGCATATAAAGTCATTAGGTTAGTCTCTTGGATATTTATTTTTCAATTCTACTACTCAAAAAATGTCGGAGTTTGGTTAGCCAATTGTTATTTTTTGCACAAAATAAAACTTGTACCTAATAGGTAAATATTTTTCATTATAATTTCATAAACTACTTTGAAACTCATAATAGAGCATTGTAGATACAGTTTTTTCCACACAACTTAATAGTCTTTAGTCTGAAACGCTCGGGGACACAACGGGTGGCGAAATTAAAAATACCTACGTATAAAAGATTCATGTTTTAGAAAATTTTCAACGTAGTCTTATCGATAATTGAAATAACAAACTGCGGCTGAGGCTGGCATGTGGATTGACGTTTAATTTTAGTACATAAAATAACACCTTGCCTTAAACAAAGGAAATATTAGAAAAATATTTTACACACGTCTAATAATAAGGTACTTGTTTGTCCTCAACCGGCTTACAATATTTTGCTTTATAATAAAATGAAAATATTCTCGACACAAATGTCCAGAACGAAATATAAAGAGAATTAAAAAAAAAAATAAGTTTACTTGAGGATATACTAAACTCCATATTAAACTATTGTTTTAAGGAGTACCGATATTAATTTTTTTGTTGCTATAAGATATTTCGAATGTTTTAACCGTTTCGCTTCAAAAATAGTTTTATTGTATTTTGGACTTGAAAACAATATATGTATATATTAATAACCGTTGATCTACTTCCGATATTTAATTAAAAAGCAAAAAATAAAGTCACACAGTTTTCTCTGCTTACTTGATGCTAAAAGAAACCACCATATTTCGGTAGCAATTCTAGGACATATATCGCTTTGGAAGAATAGTGACAGAATTAAAAAAAAATACATTACAGCTATTGGGAATTTAAACAAATAATACAAGTATAAAAGCCTGCACAGCTACATTTTTGCCAACTAGAATATGTCTTTGTAAAACAAGACAATTTAGACTATTCTTTATAGCAATGTGTCCTTTACTGAAGTAGCAGCACCGATATCACATGCTAAATTAGCAGCGTGATGCTTCAAGGTCTCAAATTCTGTGTATTTTACATTATTTATATTAATCAGTAGTATGCTTTCTAAGGCAGAGGGCAGAGGGCACGGATCACTTTCCTACAGATTGGTGCAGGTGCTTATAAGTCATGGTTGTTTCGGCAAATACCTGCTCCAAATTGTAGGACGTGAAAGATAAGCCATCTGCTATGAGCGCGACACACGTTAGCAGAATGTTCAGCTTGGGGACCACAGCGACATATTATGACGTTGCTGATCGACATTAGCATGTCGCTGGCAGGTTTTATAGTATGTAATACTCGTCGTTGAGCAGATTTGGAGAACGGGTGTCACCTTCTGAGAGACCATCATCTCGCTAAAAGAGACGGGCAAAGGGAGAGAGTGTATGGTGCCCATACACTCCAGGCCTGACGAAGAGGAGTAAGAACCAGAAGACGGAGGTTTTTACAACCTTTCCCCTTGTAAAAAATCTGTTCGCCGGCTTCATATGGTGAGCCAGAAACAAATGCCTCAACGACCTCTGGATCATCATGCACGTATGGCAATGGATGCCGCTGGGTTTTAGTGGGTATTCTGGCAATGCCTGCGAGTGCCACACTCCGTGCGTAAATACATTTTCCAGGGACAAAAAAAGTATGTTATCCAAGCTTCATATCCTTAAGTTACTTGTGAGAACTTAATTGGTATAAACAATAACCTAATACCTCCGAAATCCCGCTTTATCCAGTAGCAGGGGATATTTACGCTATTAATTAAATGCTTGACAAGTTAACTAACAAAATTAAATAGTTTTACGGAAACTTCACCTTAATTAAAACGCAATGCAAAGTATTAAGAAGTTTTTTAAGTGGACGTAGAAAATGTTTTTCCGATTGGAGTTAGCCGGCTGGCTTGCTGCTGACTCGAATGCTTAATAAAGTAAGGTGCGGAATACTAAATGACTCTTCCGGACTGTTTTAAGCATTTCGTGATTATTTTTTAAACATTATGTTGTTCTCAGACTGAAAATCGTTGACACTATTTTAGCCTTTTTTAAAGGAATAATTTGGCAAACAAGATATTATACTACAAGGGGAACTACTAATGCGTTGCCAATCACAAGGGCTGACATCTTTTGCCAGCCTTTTCTCACCCCAATCCTAAATAACAAAGAAACGCCTCAACGTTAAAGCATTAACGTTAAATTCTTTCACTATTAAAGCGTTACACAACACATGAATTCCAGTCCCTAATACTATGGATCACTTTATAGTTAAGACGATCACTCCTGAACATACATACATAGTTATAGTTTCACCTAATGTATTTCACACCACATGTAACCTTTTTTTAAACATGCTGAACCCATTCTAATCAATATGGTAATAGCATGTCCTACAGAAAAAGCAGCAAGAACCCCAAGGTTGCTATGTGCCAATATTATAAAGCTAATAATACTAAATCATTCATAATTTTTTATCGTAGTACCACGGAAAATCAGACATTTAACGCAGATTTCCATATTAACAAGACTTGAGAAAACAATTAATATTAACGGCGCAGCAATGCCCGCTATGGAGGCAAAATAAAGTATTTAAGCTTCAAAAGCTCATTTTACTAAGTTTATCAGCAACTAAGGAAGGCAAATTAATAATAATTATTATAGTTATTATGTTTATTATTCTATTGCTTAGTATTTTGTTTTTCTAATATCAAATCACCGACTTTCATAAACAATTTATAAATTGTTATTTACGTTTCTATAAAATTCCTGGTTAATTGAAATGTTAAATTTTAAAGCTTTATTACTCGAAATCTTATTCTAAACTAATCTTGTAAACTGAATAACCAGTGTTTTTTCTTGATGCTGGTATTTACAAGCTAATGCCTATTAAACTAGCTGCAAAATCAAGTGGTTCTGAATAAATTAAAAATATTCACGTGTAATCACCATACATTAAAAAGCTGTGGAAATTAAATCTTAATCTTTTCTCCTATTATTGAATAAGTTAATATATAGAATAGATTTCAAAATAGCCAGAAGAAACATATATTAGCTATGGATATAGCCCGTGTTTGATTTAAGCTATACTGTCATCATTAGATCCTCCAGTCCTCATACAAAAGAAAAAAAGCAAAATCAAATCGGGTACAAAGAAAAGCTGTCCATTACAACATTCCATCAATATAAACCAGTATCATGTCAACATTAAATATTCAGTCCCCATAACATCGTCCACAGAACACGTAGTCATTTTATTATGCCCTAACACGACCTCCCTTTTCAATATAAGGCTAAACCGTAAAATTTTATTTTATACCGGTTACTTTGTTCATTGAAATACTCTTCGTGTTATGCTAATATTCCACACAATTCCAGTATCACAAAGGCCAGACCGTATTGTGGAGTCGCCTACAAATTTGAATAAGTATTTACAGTAAACAGGGCAGAATGCATTAAGGTTGACTTAAATTTTAAAAACGTCACATAGAGTGTTATGTATGGGCTCTTAAGCGCGTCTTGATATCATTAGGGCAGTTGCGTGTAATACCACCATATTGTACACAACCTTGGAAAAATCTTAGGACGAATACTCCTTAATTTTAACACTGTACCAGTAAACACCCTTTTCATCTCGTTAGACATTCATAGTTTTTGAGTTTGCTTTAAAATTAGTAAGTTGTAACATTAATTTGTCACTTCAACCGATGGACGTCCATTGCTGGACATAGGTCTCACGTAATGATGTCCACAAGGCCCGATATTGCGCTGCCTGGCTCCAGCGGCTACCAGCGACCCTTTTAATGTCGTCGGTCCATTTTGTGGGGGGTCTCCCTATACTGCACTGGCCGGTGCGGGTTCGCCACTCCAGCGCCTTTGGGCGCCAACGTCAATCGGTCCGTCAGACTATGTGCCCCGCCCATTCCCATTTCAGGTTCGCGATTCGTAGAGCTATGTCGGTGACTTTGGTCCTGCTTCGGATCTCCTCATTTCTGATTTGATCGCATAGCAAGAACTCCGACCATAGCCCTCTCGATCGCACGCTGAGCGACTCTGAGCGACTATAAGCTTTCGTGTGAGACCCATAGTCAACGGTCACGTTTCGGAACCGTAGGTCATAACTGGAAACACGCACTGTTCAAAGAATTTGGTCTTCAGGCACTGAATGGTGTGGGACGAAAATATCTGCCGTAGTTTCCCGAACGCTGCCCAACCGGTTGCCAACACTAAATACATAGCTGAAGATATAGCTCATATGAGTGATAACAAAAATATATAGCACCAAATAATTTATACACAGAAGCGCTGACAAAATAGGGGCTCATTTGAATCATAATTTAAATAGAGCCAGTTAATTTAAAGTAAAAGTTATTTTAGTTTAACTTAAATATAGTGAGTACTCAGTAGTATCCCACTATATAAGTGAAAAAGTAATCATCAAGAAGCGAAAATATCTACAAAAAAAATTGTGTGAGTTCAATATAGATATAAGCAAATGTCTTAACCATGTTATTTTTTATTGCTACGACTATAAACCTTCTTGTACCTTAGTAAATGAATAAATACACAGTTATTATTTGGTTCTCAGGCAAATTCGTGGTCTTTGAAATAACATTATCATTTTAAAATCCTACGAAAACGTTTCGATATTCTCATGGTTCAAGTCATGATTAAATAAGTAGCCTTACTTTCCCGAACGAAATTTTAGCGACGTTGCAAAATTTACAATATTATCATAGCGTAACAGACTGTTATATATTTTAGCTAACAAATACATATTTGAATCATCCTTTACATTTGTTTTCCGAACGTACGAGACATGTGCTGAACATGGTAGCCCTAGTCGGAGGGACCTCTTGGGATAGATTAAGACTTGGACTCCGTTTTCTTCTGCGAAGTGTGTAATTATTATATTTTCAGAGTGTTATGTTTTGAAAATACGAATTGTTATTTTATTTTAGTTTATTTACAACACATTTAAATATACAATTTTAAATATTTGTTAAAATGTTCTTGTATGAATCTTATAGGGCATCCTTTACGAATAATTCCAAAGAGCAATACGAAATACAACGATAATTTCGTATTACCTATAACGTTTCTTAATAGAAACTATCTATAGGTTATTTTAGAAACGTAGATTACTTAAGCTAAAATAATTTGCTTGTGCTATTTCGTGCTAAGTATAACATCATTTCTGAAAAAGATTGAACTTTATTATACCGTTGATTTTCTAGTTAAGTATAGAATTATTTCTAGTTAAGAATATTTCTCAGTTTTTCTTATTATTTAATATTAATTATTGCTTTTTTCGATAAAGAAAAACATCAAGAGAAAACGTGCATATTCTTTGGAACGATAGGTGTAGCTTACCAATCAGCAGTAGATCAGTTTGGTGGGTTTTTGTTCAAAAAACGTTCACACTTATGGGTGTAGAGGCTTAGTCCAGCGGTGGGACATTAACGCACCTTCTTTTTTGCATTTATATAGTTACACAAATTTCAAATGCTCAAGACGGAACCGGCTTAGTGCTAATCTGAAAACACCTATACAGTTTATCTTGTCTAGAAATGTCTAGCTGTACAACGTAATCCTCTAGCATACAGATTTAACCATAATAACACATTAGAACGCATAACAAACGGGCTTAAATCAAGCTCTTACTTGAGCTTTGCTTAAATCAAGCGATTACATGACTTAATGCATAGGCTTTAAATTTAACAATTATTTAATCTACATATATTATACAAAAATTCCCTGCCCGAAACTATTCATGCGGTATCCATTTTTTTTCGATTTACTAGAACTTTTTGAACTTTGAACGATGATGAGTTTCACTTTAATTTATAAAAATAATTTTTACTGGTATTTCTTTTAAGCCGACAAGTCGTGAAGTATGAGTTCTTTAATGTTCGGGTCTGCTAGTTAATCGATGACAGCCGACTTTATTCGAATGAGCGTTACATAGCTGGGCATGACGGCTCAGTCTCATTAAATGTCTACAATATAAAGTTTTTACTTCAAAAAATGTGAGTATTAAGAACAAATGTTCTACATTTGTGCTAATAAATGTATAAACCAATGAATATTAAATGATAATAGTTGTCAATTTGCAAAAGTAAAACAAATACATATAAATGTTACTGGTTTTTAATGTTTGTTATAAAGCAAGTAGCAGCCTTTTACTGCATCCTACTGCGGGGCACAGGCCTACTCACTCACAGGAGAGTGGATTTTTAGAGCTTAGACCTAACATTCCTCCAAGGAAAGGCACAACGAAAAATATACAAGAACAATCAACCATCCAAGTTATAAAAAAAGACAAAGTCACTACGAAGTAGTAGTGAAATTGATTTGCTCGTTTTTGGTCATAAGAAAATTATAGCTTCCAATACTTGATATTATAATGCCATAATTATAATAATTGTTGAATGGTAATATAATATTTCTTTGCCTATAATTTATTTATAAATTCACAACAAAAATAGCAGAAATTTCTCATTAAATTATACGTAACTTTCTATATGTTTACGAATTAAACAAAATACCGTGTCATTTAACTCCAAGAGCGAGAATAAAGATTGTTTGTCGTAAGAGGCTAAAGCGGCAAGTTTGCTGCAATAAGTTGCAACAACAAAAGGCTTCACGGCAAACGCCTACACTTACTTTACTCTCAATATAAAGCCAACTGTTTATACTACACATAAAATATATATAATAAAATGTAGCATTTTGTATGTGTTTCTTTCGCTAAGAAAAAATCAAGTGTTTTATTTGGCCGGGAATAAAGAAAAGAATTACAGACTACGGAAAGTTAATTCTCTATTACGTCATGTCTTTAAATTCGAATTCAAATGAAAAAAGCATTAATTCAAGTGGGCTCTCATAGCACCTTTAGTAATGAAATAGAGTTCCATATTATTGAAGTGAAACTTCTTTTATAATAATAATAATTCGGTACTTGTGATATTTACAAATAACATGTGGCAATTTAATTTGCCACTTGTCATTTGATACACTATTTTAATATATTTAATAAGAATATATCATAATCTTAATTATTTCTTTTCTAAATTAAAAAAAAACATAAATAATAATTTTTAATACTGACAACAAATACGACAAACACACACACAATTCGACATTTGAGATTTCAATAAATTATTTGTATTAATTTTCGGCACTTTTAAAGACAATTAAATTCATTAAAATTTTAACATATCATCCTTTTTCAATCCCCCTTAGTCTTGGAAATCTAATGTTTTAGATTTCTATAAATATAAACTAAACTTAAAAATTTTTTTAACAAATTTATTTCACTGCCGACCTGTGTACTTTTTACGCACCCCTCTTATCTCGTTCTCAGAAGAACCTACAAAAATCTCAGCCACGTTTCCTTTCTTTTACCATCATAATTACAATATAAAGTTCAGTATACTTTATTTAGAATAAAGTAACTCTTTCACTCCCATGCTTTTTTATTGTCCCTTCAATATAGAACGCTTTTCCAATTTATGCATTAAATATTTGACATCGACATGATGTTTGTATTCCAAAACAAGAATAGTGAAAAATGGAAGTCAATGATTGTTTAAATTCTTTCAAAGATTATAAGAATGACACATTTTCACAAGAGTCCTTCATATAATGTTGGGTCCTGCAAAGCATGCCTGGCTTAAATGTAAGTAAAATCAATCGTGTTTTTAAAACGGTGGCACAATATTAGGCAAGGCTATTCGAAGCGGATATAAACTAGTATTTTGTAGTATAATTGTATATGCTGTAGAATAAAGTGGGTTTTTAGAGCATAGACCCCCCAAGTCTATTTATTGATTAACAGACATGAAAATAAGAAATACTTGTAAAATTTAAGGTATTTTTTATTTCATTAAATTAAAACATATTCCCCTATTTATTGTAGTAATATATTGTTATAAAATCCTGACTTCACAACTAGTTGTTTCACTTCTTTAATTGCATCTTTTCAAGTGCTTTTGCATTAAAAAAAAGCTCAACAATTAACAAAACGATAGCTTGGAGTTGTGAAAGTAATCCAATTTATATTTAAAAGGGATGAATATTATTACAATATCAAATAAGAGACATGCAATCCACAGAGTTCAATCCCGAAGCTTAGCTGGATATCGAATTGCAAATGGCCACGGAAAATGTAGCATTTAACGCTTCGCCAACTGCGAACGACTTCCATTCATGTGCGGTCTTTATACGTCGAATCGCAATTTTTCTATCATATATTAGAATTATTAAATATAAATCTAATAGGTTAACAGCTTAGGCTTTATTTTCCTGAAATATATTTCCAATAAGGCTGTAGCTAAACTTGTATATTGTTTTATTAAACTAAACTTTCGTTTTTATCTCGTTTCAATCGTTAGTAAAAATTATTTTTTTTGTTGTCCTTCTACTAAGTTCAATTATTGTTTTTAAACTTGTATTATATTAGGCTATAAGTTCAAAGACACTTAATATTTATATAGTAAGGAGAGCTTTCAATTGCAAATTTTAATTTACAATTAATTATATTTAATTGTAAATTGATAGTTGCAAAAATTGCGTTAAATATATGTATAAGCTTGGATGAATAAAAAAAGTGTTTTATCAACGATAAAAAAAATGAACAACATAAAAGGATATCCGAAATAATTTAAAATATTGTAAAAAAAATAATGTTTTTATTGCTGATAGACTAGCGCTTCAAAACAATCCTTGGTCTGAGGACTAGCCACGACCGTACTGGTGAAAAATCACCAGTTCAGCTTTAAAAAAAATTGAAATACAAATTCTTAAATATTCCTGCCGCAAATCGTACCCTAAGCCTTCGCTAGCGAAGAGAATAGTTGCTCTATTGACCAGCGAGGCCGTTGAATTTTTATAATTATTATAATAAGAAATATATCGACAGCTCCTACCTATAAAGAGTCAAGTATATAACCTTAATTTTGTAACAATTTCAACGATACCATTAATTATTAATATACTACCGTTTAAAGCAATGATATGTTTGAAGCATCATGTAAAAACAGCCGTGTATAATAAAAGGATGACCTATGTTCATAAATATAATATCAAATATCAAGTTGACGGTCTATCCGAAGGGGGGCAGGGGCCATTAATTTTTCCATTACCAAGGAATACAGAAAGGAGCGTGTTTACGCACGTTCTTTCGTCATAAACGCTCTGATATCCTAGGAGCGATCTTCGGGTGTTCTAAGAACCGATGGATTGAATTCCACAGAGTTTTAGTTGTTACTGCAAGGTCTCCTCCCTAGCCAAGTCCTACACTTCCAAAACTTGAGTTGGTGTACACAAATATATTTCCGAGCGAGAAAAAAAGGGCCCATCTATTAATTATAAATATTTTTTAGAAACAGTTTTAGTTTTAACCTTAGTTATATTCGCTGTAAGGAGTTCGTTCCTTAACAGTGCCTGCAATCAGTAGAGCCCACGCGACACAGTGCGGTTGCGACACGGGGCAGCTATTCTATTGGGGTGGTTAGAATATCAACAATAGTTAAGGCTCTCCTACGACGAACACTGCACTTGCCAGATGAGATTTCGAAACACTAAATAAATGAAAGTGTCTACTAAAGTGGATAATGGAAATGTACTCTGCGTTTAGAGTATATAGATACACACGACATAAGACAGTTTTTTATACAATTTTCTATTAGTGCAAGGTTTGAATGATTCGAGTAACTCAACTAAAGAGTTTCTCTCTACTCGTTTATAATAATGGAAATAGACGTTAATAATTATTGTATATAATCTCTCAGCACGATTTTTAGTAATTATAGATAGATAGATAGATAGATAGATAGATAGATAGATAGATAGAAAACTCTTTATTGTACACCACAAACATGAGACAAGTAACACAGAAACAAACTTAATAAATAGTACAAATTAGGCGAATTCATTATATTAATTTATAATACGTAAATATATTATTTCTTGGTTGTTCGTATCTGTATCTTTATCAGTAACAAAACTGGAGCGTCTTTACGCAGTTTTTCACTAAATTTTAGTGAAACTTTTATAAAAATGGGTATAAGTAACGTAAATCAATTTTCATCTGTTTATTTATCTGATCCGGATATTCTGCAACGGCTGGACTGATTTAAACGGGACTTTAACTGGACGATAGCACGAGTCAATGTGAGTAAAGACGTTTACTTATATTTTAGAAAAAAGATCATACGGTATGACGCGAGTAACACCTTGGCGAACAGCCAGTTAGATAATTTAATATAAGTTTTCTGTAAGGACCTAAAATAGAACCTAAGCTCACAAATTGAATATATATTTTGAAGTCATTACCATCATACGAAGATAACTCTTGAAAATAAAGCCCCAACGAATTATTGACAAAAACATAATTTAACATAAATAAAATTCAGATGATAATTATTTTATTCATCATAACCGATTTGCTGGTGTATTGTAGCTTAGGCCTAGTTCCTCGACTGGAAGCTTCGGCTGTGGCTAATCAGAAAATACGTGTAGAAATATTTAAGCCTACTTACCTAGCCTACTAGTATCATGCCATTACATACAGTCCTCAATTACCATCCGAAGAGATCACAGATAAATATAATTATCGTCTAAAAAGGCACACATTTTATTATTCAATTATTCTTAAAGAACCTATTTACCTCTTTTATTTTATTTAAGCTAGCAATGCCTCGCGATTTCACCCGCGTATATACCAATCTCGTGGCATTGGGAAGTCTACCAAATCGGATTAAAGATTCATTTTTGTGAACATAAAAGTTTTGGTTTCCATAGATATTAGTTACTTTAAGACAGGTACACAAATATATGTACTGAATATTCCAGGAGAACTGTGCTTACAAATAAAAACAGTAATTCTGGGATACCTAGTCATTTCTATTTATATGTGTGTATGATGACATGTGAATAAAATGGTACACTGCAAGCAAAATATATGGCCATCGCTATATACATTTTTAAATTCGTTATATTTTTTTAATGAAAAATCCGATTTTAATAACATAAAAGTGTTTTCCAGGTATTCAAAAGGTCTTTAATAAAATGGGATATGGATTAAAACAGAAGGAATAATATGGTTTGATTATTGTCAGCACTTTTATAACTTTTACAATGTAAAAAAGTAATTATAGTGGGATGACTACAGTAGTTGGACATATGGTATTACAGTCTTTTTTGTACATATTAATACCTTCTATAATATTGTAGAACATTTTTTTGTTCTATCTTTAATATTTTTCGCAGCGCACGCGATAACAGAATTTTCGGTTTACACCTTGGGTTACAATAATTGGATTTTTATTAGGAATACCTATTTTTTTAGAAAGTAATATAGCCTATATCCCTCAGTGAAAATACAGCTTTGTAATGGTGAAAAAAATTTTTAAATCGTTCTAGTAGTTATTGTGTGAAGTCATTACAAACATACATTCATACAAAACATAAATGTTTCCTCTTTACAATATTAGTTTAGACGATGTGTCACGCCTTTGTACCGGCACTCCACAAGTTCTCGAGCAAAATCTTACAGAGAATAAATGCAATTAAAATAAATTGTTCACAACTTTACCTATAACCATTCTCTTTAAACCAGAACCACACATTAAAATAATATCAACCGCAATAATGTCTAACGTAGCGTTAGTAATCGACCACAAGATGGCATCTCGTCAAACTTAGAAGAAAACTCTCAAAACTTCAAGCATTATATCCTATAGCACATTGAAAGAAAACGATTTCTAATTATAGTTTTATTTAAGATGTTGTAAATATAAACAACAAGTTATATAATAATAAATAAAGTCCATTCCAACGTCATTTACCACGAAATGAAAACTTTCTTTTTTTGTATTAGAAACTCAATCACATTTGTATTATTTATGCTTAACTATACAAGATATATAAATATATTGAGTACAGTAAAAAGCAATTTGAAGTTTGAAGTTTCCAATTTTAGGAACTTGCAAATATGATGAAAAAAAATCGAATCTGGTTTCAATTAATTTTTATTGTGCTTCGATACGACTGTTTTTATAAAAGATACAGCCATTTGATAAACTGATAATTTTTTTGATCCTTTAACTTTTTCCCTACTATATTAAAAAAAAACTAAGGACATTTGTATCTTTTATACTATTCTGGCTTATTAATTTATTTATAAAGCGTCCAATTAAAAAAAAATAACAGTAAGAACCCCTCTGCACGACTATTTTTAGTTATAAAATTCTAAGTTTTTGTATTTCCTGTATATGTTTGTGTGCAATATAGTGTTTCTATATAACTAAAGTAAGAAAACTTTACATTTTTTATTTGAGCTTTAAATAAATGTCGATGTACACTTTCCCGAAAAATAAATTTCTTTAATTAATTAATATTTGTAAACCTTTTAACATAAAGTTTTAAAACATTAATTTAAACTTAGGTGGAGGAGCAGAAGAGTATTGTAATGGCAATTGTAAATAAAAACAGGATTGGGAGAGTGTAAACAGCAAGTAGAAATTGGAAAGTAGTTCCCAGAATATATTTAGGTGGTCGCAGATGGAACAATATTTTTTTATAAATTGTTGTTTGAGCCGTTTTTATCCTCACACAAAAATAAATGAATTGACACATGATATTTTAATAGTTCGAAGGTCAAAATCATCATTGAGTGATACAAACGTTTGTAACCAGAATAATTAATTGCCAGAGTTGGTTGCACGTACATTTGAGTAAACATTATCTGTACACTAATCTACCTAATTCTACACCCATTAAAGCTAAGATGTATTTGCTTCTGGTGGAGGTAATCGCATAATCTACTAGTAAATACATACACTTAGTACCAATTGTACAATCTAGATGCGACTGGAGCGCCCCAATAATACCCCTTGCACGTGCGCATCACGTGACTCCTCGGATTAAGCCAGCGGCGGATAATTAACCGAACAAAATACTATAGCTTACGGTCCATAGTGTATACTACCATTGTAAGAGTTAATTTGAATAAGTAGTTTTCCAAATTGCTTGATCAAATACATTTATAGAATGACAATGGTGCAAAGATGGT
Source organism: Elymnias hypermnestra (assembly GCA_015832385.1). Taxonomy (NCBI): domain Eukaryota; kingdom Metazoa; phylum Arthropoda; class Insecta; order Lepidoptera; family Nymphalidae; genus Elymnias; species Elymnias hypermnestra. The sequence goes on along the minus strand of JACTOM010000934.1, from coordinate 5,512,878 downwards.
TTCAGAATATCAGCAAGACTATAACTTACCGACTCATTCCAAAACTGTAACAATTCGTCTTCAACTCCAAAGCTATTCACTTAATTGCATTAATATTTTGCAAAGTACTTATAGATGTTCACTAAGAAAAGACAGGGTGGACCTGGACTCCAAGGGGATACTTGTGGCTGTGGACTTCTTCCTTCTATGTAGCGTTGATCAGGATGTAGTGGATGGTAATTGAATAGTATTACAGATATGCTATATGTGAAGTGACTGCCTCATTGGTCTAGTGGTTAGCATGTTCGACTACAGACATGAGGATTCGAGTCCTGGGTCGGGCAAATTCGAAATTGATATTGAGTTTTCTATTAAGATTTTGTCAATATTTGCCGGAAGTTCGGAAAAATTTGGCTGTGTGATCCACCCTCGTGCCTCAGAGAGCACGATGAGAGAGAAGGAATAGAGAGTACACTTGTATGTGTTGTGTACTGTGTCTGCCAAACCGCAGTGGGGCAGCGTGGTGGGTCTATACTCTAAAAACCCTCTCTCATACGAGTGAGGAGGCCTGTGCCCAGCAGTGGGGCGGTAATGGGCTGCTGCTTACCGTTCTGCTTTTATATGAAGATGCCTATCATACACTGAAGTGGTTCAATGTCAAATATATACTTACTTTTTGGTATTAATTAATAGACTAAGACCACACGATAGCAGTCTCAACTGCATGAGTTCAAAATCTAAAACATTTTTTAAAATTGTAGTAGATAACATTTATTGTTAATACAGTTTTTATTTTACAAAAATAATATCATCATTTGTTTTTTATATCAAAAATTATACAACGCTATCTATTGAAAGCTTACGTAAAAGATTTAAAGTTTCCTTTCTATACATGCCTACCATGCCTACGTATGATAGTAGGAGCTCCGAGGTACGTCAGAAATGACGACATCCACCGTGACACCAGAACGCCCACCGTGGAGGTATTCGTCCGAAACTTGTCGAGGAGTATGTTCCGCCACGCGGACAACTTCGCATACATACACCTCCACGGCATTGCCAGCCAGCACCCAAGAGCAAGACTTGACCATTGAATTAATTGACCTGGATGGACCCGCTAGCGTAGCCAGCGGGACCCAGCCCGTATGATTGCGGGCAAAACAAAATACCAGGGATCAAATTGATGTCTGTAAGGAGGCACTGCCTCGAGGCCCGCAACCCTCAACTAAAGTTGAGAAGAACCCAGGAGCGAATCCTTTCTATATAATTAATTTAAAGATCAGGCTAGATGGCGCAAGTCATTTAACACGAACTTCCTCATCTCATTAGATAGAAATAAACTTATAAACTTTTTATGTGAGCTTTCAACAGGCGTTGTAAATTTGTTAGCAATTTAATTAATATTTGATCTCAAATTTCAAAAAGTAGTACTTAAATGCATATATACATAATATGTTATTGACTATTGAAATATCTACGCTAATACGAACATATAATGGAACAACAAACAGTAAAACAAATAACATTATATTATATTTGTTACTACTACAATGAAACGTTTACTGCTTATTAAAAGTTTTACAATGTCGAAACAATAAAAGAAAGGTTCATATCTGCTTAATAACCCTATAAATAGTTAACTGAATCTCTGACGGGAGCATAAACTAAGATACGTTAAACGCTTTGTTGACGAACAAGTTGCAAATGAATCTGTATGCTTTGAAATATAACTTGAAAACCTTTATTGCTTTACCATAAGGCTCAAAATTGTTCGGCAAAAAGGTGCCTTTAAGTTTTTCATATCGCTACGAAAAACATTGGCAAAGCGTTTCGCCCGTCATAAAAGGGGAAACTTTACAAATCTAAGGATTTCTTACGCTCTTTGGGACATATAATATATTTATCTGCCCCTTGACACATGAACAATAGCCTGAGTTCGTTACATGAGGGATTTATTTCGGGTTAATGTTTTCGATTACTTATTCTGTTTTGAATGTCACATAGTTTGTAATTTTTGTAAGATTATATCCAAGTCTACTGAGGACTGCCTCATTGGTCTAGTGGTTAGCGTGTTTGACTACAGACATGAGGTCCTGGGTTCGAGTCCCGGGTCGGGCCAAATTCAAAAATCATATTGAGTTTTCTATTACGATTTCTCTCTATACTTATTTCTTAATAATTGCCCGAAGTTGGGAAGTTGTCGGTGAGATCCACCCCCGTGCCTCGGAGAGCACGTGCCACCTAGTGCCACGTTAAGCCGTCGATCCCGCGCCCGATGTCAGGTCGTGTCGGATTCCCTACGCATCGGACTATGAGAGTGAAGGAATAGAGAATGCACTTGTATAATATGTGCAGTGGAGCAGCGTGGTTGGTCTAAGCTCTAAAAACCCTATCTCATATGAGTGAGGAGGCCTGTGCCCAGCAGTGGGACGTTAATGAACTGCTACTTGTTTTACTACTACTGATCAAATTTCTATCCAACAACAAAATACAAACGCCTAGAAGATGTTAAAAACACGTCTCTTAATAAATTTAAATCTTTTCTTAAGAGAAAACTTAACTGAGAAATCATCGTATAATTTGAAGGACTACTTAGAAGATAAAAAAGCATGGCAGTAAATGAATCGCTCTAATCGATTAAGAATAGATTAAAAATACATATTGTAATGACGTCGAGAGAAAAACATACACCCTATTGAGTTTGTTGTGGGCTCTTCTCAGAACAGGGCACGAAGGAATCTTCATCGAACCTTATATTGTAAGTCGTTCTTTAATATCATCATCAGGCGTACATTGAAAAAGGGCTGTAAAGGCCTACTTGAATAAAGACTTTGACTTTCAAATAGATTATGAATCCCTATCGTACCGTCTGGTGTAGGTGCTGACCGGGCCTGGTTGCTTCGGCAAGTATCAGCAACTGATAGTTCGTGGGGAAACGCTCGTCTATCATGATTGTGGTTCCACTGAAGATATGGTGCACCATATGGCAGTCGCGTCGGCGCCTCGCTGAACGGAGGAGACCTTCTTTTGCGAGACCGTCATCTCTCTAAAAAGGCAAATGGAATGCGGTAGACGTCCTCCTTCTCCGTCGATGGAGGCTGGGTGGCAATAGGCTCAGGTATGCGCTCCACCACTCCCCTCTATTAAACTGTTGTTTGTCTTAGACACCATCATACGAGTCACTAATGGGGAATGTAATGGGACCCACTAGTGATCTCATCCATAGATAACGAGGAATCGCTGGGTTTTAGTAGGTATCCTGGTCACTCAGCGAGTCCCACACTCCCGGTTGGAAGGATTGCTTCTTCTTTCGAGGTGCGGTAAAGCATTTTCCAGCGAAAAAAAAAGTGATGAAATAGATGCTTTTTCTGAGTTAGTATAAACTGTTTAAAAAGGCAGGATATTTAATTTTTTTTTGCATTTAGCGAAAAGCAAGCAGCATTTAAAAAGAGATCTTCTGAAAATTTATTTGAAGTGATAATTTCTTATGGCTAGTTAAATGGCCTATCCCTCTGGCATCTCTTTCTCTCCCGTATGCGGCAGCGGTAGGCAGGCTCCTCCTCACTCACTCTAACATTGAGTTAGAGTGAGTGAGGAGGACCCTAACGCGCTAACAGCGCTAGTCTTATTTCGGAGACACTAAGCATAATATATATTTTACAATAAATTAAAGATTTTATTGATAAATAAACTTTCCTTTCGTGATCTTATTAATATACATTAATTTAAAATAATAAACTAAGCTTATCGCAAGTTCCCGAGGCGCACATTTATTTTTTATAATGAGAAACTTAGTGGTGAACTAGTGACTCCCTGAACAAGAATCAAAGTATTTGACAACAAGCCAACGTGTCTAAATTAATATAATAACATTCAGCAGATTACCTCAGAGGTTGATGTATTTCTAGCTTTCTTTCTATTGTCAAATACTGTCACATTAATCGCTGTCAAATTATCAAGAAACATATACGCAGAATGTTAAATAATTGCGTAAAATCATATGTATGTAAAAATTCCAACATGAACAGCAGTTTTTATGAAAATATAAACATTGCATTTTCCTGGGTTTCCAATACAAGGCTTTATAAAAGGATAAATTGATAACCCGCTGTGCTAGCAGCAAGCATAATCGTTCGTTCTCGTTTACGCTTATTAAAAAACGTTTACCACGTATGTTTTTAGTGATGATACTTTTGTTTTATCCTCACACACGTTAACATTTTAATATATTTTTAAACCGGGTATTTATAAATAATATACCTTATAATACAAAGAATACATATTAGAAAACTTGTACGTCCATAAAAATATTGACACTTATAAAAAGTGATTGCATCTCATATAATATAAACAAAAATATTTTTTTTATAAGTTCTAACAGATTATATAAATTAACAATTAATTTAAGAGAAAATGTATATGTTTCTTTAACAAATTCCCAGAAGACGTTCTAGATGTGCTACTCAATAAATTTAAAACTATTAAACAAAAGCTTATTGAAAATCTAACTTTAAATTGAACGGTTACTTGGACGATAAAAAAGCGTAAATGTGAATAAAGTGCTCTAATCTAAATAGAATAAATTTATACTATGTCCTTAAGATGATAGTTAAATAGGAGTTCTTCTCAGAACAGGACGCGAAGGATGCCTTGTAAATTTAGATTATAAAGGTAAGTAGCAACCCTTTCATGTCCCACGGTTGGGCACAGGTCTCCGCATTCAGGCTCTACTGCGGGTTGGCAGGCAGGGTTGGCTATTAGATTCTAAATCGTTCTCTAATACTATTATTATAAAAACACCAACTCACTTTAACTAACAACTTTTATTGTCTCCACTATTTAAATATACACAACTTACATTGTACTAATTATTACTTTATTATTTGAATTTATACAATTTAACAGTAACTTTTTTAAAGCATCTATACCACGAAGCAGCTGGAAACACAATCCTCACAAAATTGTTCCATACGTTGAAATTACCTCGTATTGCATAACATGTCGTAATTTCAAGTGTTGCCACGATAATACTTAATAACTCCCAACATTTCAATACTATCAGTGTTCCAAGTCTATAGTCGAACACTATCATCAGTTGCAGGAGAGTGACAGCGTGAGAAAGAGAAAGAAACAGAGTAGACTATATTGTACACCACAAACATTACATAAAATACATACAATAACTTAATGATAGAGTACAAAAAGGCGGCCTTATCGCTAAATTATATGAAAACAATATTTGAGAATTCAAAAACTGGTATAAAAGCACACTTAAATAGAAAAATTCTGAATTTGAATATAAAGTTTTTCTCATACACGAATGATAGTGTGTATAAAGTCCTAATTAATTTGACCAGCCCACTTAGTTATATTCATATCTTTTGTTTCTCTTGCACTATATTATAAGGCTGCGTTGTGTAAAATGAATGCTCACTTTATAAATGGAAAATATGAAAGTTGTTAATGTTTGAAGTGGCAAAAAATGCGATTCTGAATGCACTTTTTGATGTTAACCAGACATGCTACGATTTGACTTTATAAAGTAATTTACATTTATATACCACACAATCCAAACATTATTTTTTCAAGTAGGCTTTTATACCATTTTTTAAATCGTCAACTATCGTTTTTTCGACGTATTATATCCAATGTATGACTGATGATGGTATTAAAGAACGACTTATATCGGAAGTTACGAAGGTTCCTTCGCATTCTCTTCTGAAAAGATCCCACAACAAACATAGTCGGTTCTCATTTTATTTATTCATTAGTTTTGTATCTAATCAAAAATAATAATTTTCTGCTTTAATTTTGGTTAATTTTTCCTTAACCAATAATGTCGTAAAAACATGACTGGAATAGAAGAAAAGACTTAATTATACGATAAATTTGCTCAAATATGTTTAAGATATAAAAAAAAATTGGTACAACATCTAGTTTTATAATTGGTTTACGTAAATTTGGTTTTATTTGAATTTAATATATTTTTTCAGTAAATATACGCAGACGAAGTTGCGCACGTGAGGTAGTATAATTATAAATTGAGTGAATGCTGCCATAATAACCATAAAGTTCATAAATAATTACATCGAAAGGATTGACAAAACTCATTCCCAAAGACTTCGCCGTCGTAAAACCCGAAGCTGCTAAACTTCTGGATATCACACGGACAAAGAGAAGCCTTAAAAGATCAAATCCCTTTGAGTTAGTATAGTTGTGCTTTTAAGCACGAAGTCAAGACCAGTGAGAGTCAATAGACTTTAACGTACACTTAGCATTGTCGTTGGACTCTATACTTCGATAATACAAGTATATTTTAGGCAGATTAGGTCAAAGTACTATTACTAATTAGTCTATGTTATAATACACATATAAAAAAATCTTTACTAAAACTTACAGAGAGTTTCCGACATTTGATGTAGAATTATCTTTTCAAAAACATATTTTTATGAATCTGTGTAAACGTTTTCGCCGTAACTTGGAGTAAAACTTTGATCGCAAGCTTTGTGCTGTTTGTTAATATTTGAAGTATAAATGTTGGTAAATATTAACATCGCTAAATTACCTATTCCTTAAGTCTATGGAACTAATTTAATCGTTCCGTTAAATTTATCAATATTTAGAAGTAAATATTAAAGAGATTACTCTTAACTTGTATCTACATAATTGACTTGAATAAGCATATTTTAAATTTGAATTTTGTAAAATTAGCTGAATATCTTATTATAACTTTATTTAAAAGATTTTTAAAAAGTATTTTCTTTTTCCATATAGTAAAAAAACGGTTTCCGTTCGTGTTCGCGATGTCAAATTTCACCACATTCTATCGTAGAGGTTCACTAGGCGCCGGCTGGAAATGAACTCATAACACTTTTATGAGCGACCGTGCCCAATCCACAGACCAACTTACTTAACAACTATAGAGCTTGTTAAGCCATGCAATAGTTTCGATATAATTTAACCGTGTTTGCTTTATATAATACAGATTTTGATGATCTTAGTTAATAGTTTATCTTATTATTGACAAGTCAGCGCTTGACTGAAATTTTACCAGATGATACTTGATAATACAACCTAACATGGTAACCTGGTAAGAGGTTTGTCTATTATGGTATGTTTTCGTATTGTTTACTGGCTAGAGCTTGACAGTGACCACAGCTGATGACAAGTGATCATACAGTGGAAGATGGAAGCGCGCTAATATGGTAAGAAACAATTTATATCTTATGGTTTCTCTTTCATAGTACACTAGCCACTCCCACAAGTTTAGACACAGACAAATTTGAAAATACAATTTCCTAAATTCATCCTAATGGGAATCGAACTCGGTACCTCAGCTAGCAAATGAGCACTTGCACCATTGCGCTAAATTAATAATTATATCAGAGGTATCGCAGAAGAAGTCACAGAGCTGGACATTGTTTAGAGACGATGGAAACGCGGCTTAGAATGGATTATCGCCTGGCTAAAAAGCAACATGCTATAAGTCAGGCAAAATCAGGGGCCCGGGAATATATGCTGCAGAGTGCCAAGACCTCTGGGGTCATCATTATCTTGCGGTACCACACAAACTGCACGCACGGGGTGCACCGGTCACGGAGACCTTGCAGCAGGACCTCTTGCAGCAAATAGTGAGCGAGCTGTTTCCGGAATCTCCTAATAACTTTGTCCTCCCGACTATGGCTTCTATTACCAAAGAAGGGGCGACGGCTGACAATGCACCACTAATATCTGTATCAGAGAACCACGCCGGGGCCCGATGGTATTCCGGGTAAGGTTTTGTTTTTTGCTCTGGAATACCTGGGAGGGTGGCTTAAAGAGCTTTTTAACGAGTGCTTCCTTAAAAGTCACTTCTCGAACCTATGTCAGGCGAAGAATGTGCCTTCTGCAGAATATCGGCCGATAATCCTTCTTTATAAGGTCGCCGCGGACTTTAATATGATTCTCGCCAGGCCTCTCACGAAGCACTGGTCGAAGAGATTGGAAAGAGATTGGACCCGGGTTGTCGAACTTCCAGTTTGAATTCCGGAGAAGTCGTTCTACTATAGACGCTCTGGAATCCATGCCGAACCTGTGGGTTGATGCAGAAGAGAAAAGATAAGTTGCCTTGGCTGTTTCGTTGGATATAGCGAACGCCTTTAATAGTCTCCCACTTCAGACGATTTTGGAAGCGCTCCAATATCACGGTGTGTCACCTTTCGAGAATATTGAAGGCGTATCTCTAAGACAGAGAGGTCCTGGAGTAAAATGGAGGTCGTTTAATTCAACAAAGGGTTAACTGCGGTGAGTGAGTTTTCTGTTCTTCAGCGATTCTCATACTCTTGGTTGAAGGTATAACTTTCAGCTAGAGTGCATAATGTATTATCTACATGGTTGTTTTCTGTATTTGAATTCATTTTTTCATATTCCTGGAGCAATTTACGAATATTTATACCCTGCGAACCCAGTGCAGCAGCGTCATTGCTCTACAAAACCTCTCTAATAAGCAAGGAGGCCTGTGCCCAGCAGTGGGACGGTAATAGGATGTTATATACATTTTTAAAACTTTAAAGGGATGCTCTGTGGTCACTCTATCCTGTGCATACACCACCTACGAAGATATGATAGCCATTAAAACGTCCGCCAACCGCGCAATCAGACGTTTTATACCAACGCTGTCATCTTAATTAAAATCTGCTATTTATTTTGCAATTTGCGCCATTAAAAATTAATGTCGGTTGCACTAATTTTATATTACAATATGATTTTTACAGATCGTAAAATTTATTGAGTTGATACTCTTTGATGTTTGTTATAATACACGATGTAATTACAAGCCTGCATGATTTTATGGCTGTGCATGACTTCTTTTTTATTCTACTAATGTCTACGCAAATATATAATATATTGGGGAATTTTTTGATATCATATTACTTAGCGTTTTATTTCCTTTTATAATGCGTATTTTATGGAAAGAAAAAAATATTTAACAGATTTTATCCGTTTGCGTATATTATTAAAATATATTATTGAATAGCTGAAATATAAATTATTTTATAACAAATACAACATACTTTTCCATACACGAAATAGAAAGATGTAGAATTATCTTGAATAAAAGTATGTCTAATACCTAAAAAAATAAAGAAAATATTAAATTTTTAGTAGGTATAATAAAAATGAGTCTATATAAAAAATATGTTACTATATTTGACGAAAACTAGTAATTAAATTTTATATTAAGTTAAGTTTATGAAGCATTTTCATATGAATTTATTATTCTGACTTCTATTTAGCAAATGGATCTTAAATATAATTTATATCAGAAAATGGTGTTAAAATAAAGTACATTGAAGACGGTAAAATGATGAAAATGTAACACCTACAGCCGACCAAATTTTGGAAAATAAGTTCTTGAACTAGAAAGTGAACTAATTTTCACATTAGGTTATCAACAGGTTATTTAACAATTAGATCAACTCTACATCAAATTCTGCTTTAAAAACCTTTGAGTGTTAGAGCAGTTTGATGTTAACATTTCATTTTAACTGTGAGTGACGCCCCCCCGTTGTTGGCGTGAAAAAACTGTAACTGCCATCATTTGGGAAACAGTAATTTTTCACGTCGTCGCGATAACGCTGCGGTCAGGTGTTAGAATGATTTGTGGTACCCACTGCTTGATAGTTGACAGTCGCAGGTGCAATAAGGAAAAAAATCATTTATATAACAAGAAAAGAAAAGCAAAAGGTAAGGTAAATGGAAAGTAACAGCCTATTCACGTCCTACTGCTGGGAACAGGTGTCCTCACCATACTGCTCTTTTGCGCTTTGGCAGGCTGCACACTCCCCAGATAATTCACTAGAGTGAAACCTAAAATGGTACTCCTAAACCTGGATTCCTAAATTTGTAATCTCATCCAAGGACTAGAAGGAATCCGATAGGTTTTAGTGGGTATTCTGGTGATTCAGCAAGTTCCACATTCCCAATTATTTCGTCTTCCTCCGGGGTATGTCAGCGAATAAAGTCTACAAAACCGCAGAATTCCTTTCGAGATATGCAGGTTTCATCACGAAAGTTTTCCTTCACAGAAAAGCACATGCTAGATTGGAAATATTAAGCAAGCACATAAATTTCCTTGTCTAAATTATAACTTATTGTTGCCTGGCTAGGAATTAAATTCGCGACCTTCCTGAACGAAATTCCGCGTGCCATGGCTTCTCAACACTAGGTAAAAGTTGAAGACGTACATTTAGTACAAGGAACTGCCTCGCTGGCGCAATTATGTAAATATTATTCTGACTTCCAGAGGGCTTGGCTTATATTTTGTCCGGTCAAATTAAGGAAATTGTATTTTCTAATTTGTGTAGTGCATGGACTAGTTACTACCAGGTAAAATTACCACCAGGTAAAGGTAAGTTGTACTGCGAGGCAAATAATACGTACCGGTATGGTGCTTTATAGAAACCATAAAAGGTTAATTACCTTTCAGCAGGTTAGCGCGACAACTTAGACTGTATTATCAGGTGAAATTACAGTCAAAGCACTAGGCTGATATAAAAAACTGATTGTTCTATTGACACAGCATTTGATGCTTCAAGAGGTCTGGCAGTCATTTTTCGGCCTGAGCCTACATATTATTAATCACCGCACCACTTTTGAACTTAACTTTACAAGTTCAATCAAGCAATATGAAAAAATTACTTTTACACAAGCATATTATACTGAAGAATATTTAAACATCGGAAACGCTTGGATTTGAATCTAGTTACATCCTATATATAGGTTCAATCATGTTATATGTAAAATGTTATTATTTCTAAAGTTGTCGTTAAAGGCGTAACTACTGAGTTTCTCACCTGTTTCATTTTCTTAGAACCAACTTTCCGAACCGGATGTAGATTCATTACTAACTGAAAGTCTTGGCAGTTCGAATGAAATGCGTCCTTGAATAATTTTAATAAAATTTTGGTGTTAGTACTATTATACATATATTAATGGAAACGTTCATTTGTATTACGACCATTATAAAGTTTTTCCTGAAAAAACAAAACATTTCGCAAACCAATAAAAAGCTACTCCATTATAAAACACTCCAAAAGCAATATTCCACTTCGACTCAATCGCGTTTAGCATTTACAGTCGTTGTAAAAAGCATTGTTGGACAAGAAAACAAGAAAACTAACAAAACAAAGTGCAGTGTGTAATAAACGTTGAATAAAAGACGGGCTTCTGAACGTGAATCGGTAGGTTGTAGCGTTTTTAATTGGGGGTGGAAATTGTGATTAATGCCATCTGATAAGAAGAAAGCCTGACACGAAAAAGAAAGGGAGGGCTGCAGAAAATAAAGGGTTCAGTATATGTTTATTAACAAATAAATTCTTTATTGTATACCAAATAATAAGACTCANATTTTCTTAGAACCAACTTTCCGAACCGGATGTAGATTCATTACTAACTGAAAGTCTTGGCAGTTCGAATGAAATGCGTCCTTGAATAATTTTAATAAAATTTTGGTGTTAGTACTATTATACATATATTAATGGAAACGTTCATTTGTATTACGACCATTATAAAGTTTTTCCTGAAAAAACAAAACATTTCGCAAACCAATAAAAAGCTACTCCATTATAAAACACTCCAAAAGCAATATTCCACTTCGACTCAATCGCGTTTAGCATTTACAGTCGTTGTAAAAAGCATTGTTGGACAAGAAAACAAGAAAACTAACAAAACAAAGTGCAGTGTGTAATAAACGTTGAATAAAAGACGGGCTTCTGAACGTGAATCGGTAGGTTGTAGCGTTTTTAATTGGGGGTGGAAATTGTGATTAATGCCATCTGATAAGAAGAAAGCCTGACACGAAAAAGAAAGGGAGGGCTGTGACGAATTTCTGCTTAAAACAAAGGGTTCAGTATATGTTAATTAACAGATAAATTCTTTATTGTATTGTTTATTATACCAATTAACAAGACTCATGAAATCATGTACTGTAATGAATAGTGGTATGTATGTACGTTTTTACGTGTACACTTTTATTAATATGCTAATATCCTTCAAACTGTTCATCATATGTAGAATTTATATATTAGTCACATGGATTTTAATGCTTCCTTTTATAATTATTGCCATAAGAGCATATATATTTTTATTTGTTTCAAATGAAGCGTGAAAGATAGTTTTGTGACACCGTATAGCTTCAAAAGATCCAGAACTCATTTGGCATTAGGCTAATTACTATACGAATTAGACATATAAGTATAAATACTGTAAAGAGCTATTATGTTTCACTGCAACGAGCGTACTGTCTTTTCTGAGGCTCCAGATCATCTGTGTACCAAATTATATTTAAATCGGTTCAGTAGTTTTGTCGTGAAAGCGCAACAGTCAGACCGAGTTAGTTTTCCATTTATAATATTAGTATGGAAAAGGATTGTTATTTCATAACCTTGACGGTAAAACTTTGATTGTCATATTTATTTATATCGAATCAATGGTGAAAAATAAATTTCAATCTTCTAGCTCTAAAATTGGTGTGACTTCCATCCCTTACAACCCTTTTTTGGCATTAAAAAGTAGCCAATGTTCTTTCTCAGGCTCTAGAGTATCTGTGTACCAAATTTGATTGAAGTCGGTTCAGTAGTTTTGGTGTGAAAGCGTGATAGACAGACGAGACATCTTAATCTATCTTGGACTTGGCTTTGTATAAGTTAAAGCTATTTGTAAAGAGAACTATTACACGTAAAGCATATAATTCATATTTCTAATGCTAATATGTGTGAATTTTAATTTATTTTAGATGTCATTAATGTGAAAGTTGTTTTCGAAAGAGTTACTACTGAGCTTCTTGTCGTATTCGTTTCATGTAAATTAAAAGGTAATTCGTAATACATATATATATACAAAATATGCTCTACTAACCCTGCAAAGTCAGGCGGTTTGCTAGTGTAAAATTATTTAGTGTCATGTTTACGGATTCCTAAACAGGGTTCGCGTCGAAAACCCACATACATTAACCTAATTCGTATTAATTGACCGAACTAACCATTCACAAGGGCTTCATAAGTGGACTTCAAGTTGATAATTTGTGTATTTTGGTGTGTTTTTATATAATTATTTGGGCGTTATTGCAAATAACAAATATGTCACGTGTCAAAATCTTACAGTGGGCTTATATAGGGTGACCAGATGTGAGCATGCTGTTGATTTTCTTTTAATTATAATACCCGTAAGGGAATTTAATAGAGTCAAATGATAGAGGTTTTGTATTCAGAAAAAATACAATATTTTAGTAAATTGATAAAACAGATTTAGTGGAATAAAGCGAGTGTGCTTTAGACCAAACGACTGCAGTAACACCTATATGTAATTCTTATATATATAAACTAGCTGAACCCGCGACTTCGTCTGTTTGTAATGATTTTTGAGTAGCAATTTCATTAATTTAGGCAAATTGTTTTACAAATAAGAAACATGGCCTCTAATCGGCAAAAGGAATATTTCAAATCAATCAAATCTCTACGCCTAATGGTTCCAGAGATATCGTGATGAGTCAATAGGTACCTGGGTATCTCTTATATATAGATTATCTATGAATATTTAAATTGATTTTGTTCGATTCTCTCTCTTCCTACCTTCACTGAGTTATATCTCCGTCTCAACTTTTGTTCACACTTTTGTTAACGAGAGCGTTACGAAATCACCAGCAGTAATATTACTTGAGAAATTTTTAAACGATTTTCATGAACAAAATTTTATTATACAAGTTATCAACATAAGCGACATAGATGTTGGTAACGTGGTTGACTATATAAAAACGAAACTTTTACTTCAAGATTGAAATTAAAAGGCTTTATATCCTGAATAGTAGGAGTAAAAAAATATTAACTAATAGTAGGTATTAGTTTATACTCTACCTATATATCATGTACTGTTCAAATTTGCAATTGTTATGAAACACCTCAAGTTCAAATAATTTTTAAAGTTATAGAGAAGACAATGCAGTTTTTTAAAATTATGAATTATTTCACATAATTTTACGGAAAAACATAACAGGTTTAAAGATTTCTCTTTATGTAAGAAATAACACGGAGAAATTGACTTTTTGAATTGATACTTCTTTAGGCGCATGAGGGTAAAATTTTTACGGATGAAACGCGGGATTAGCGTCACGAACATCTGCAGTTTTTTATGCTAATAACATGTGACATTTTGATTTAATATACTAATTTTCATAAAATATAAAATAAAAACATTTCATAAGTTCCCTTTTCAAAATTTTTTATTCAAAAACATAATTTGATTAATAATTTCTAATGTTGACAAAAAATACGCGATACTTTTATTTACAATTCCTCATTTGAGACTTCAATAAATTATTTGTATTGATTTTCGACAGTTTTAATATTTTAATGACAATTAAATTCCTAACATTTCGCCCTTTTTCCAGAAAAAAGTCTCGGAAATCTAAAGTTTTAAATTTGTATAATATTAAGAAGACTTAAAAATATGTTTGCCAAAAAAGTTTCTGACATGTATACTTTTTACGCATGTACTTTTAATTGTTTTTAATATACAATGAATTAACAAGAGGTTTCCACAATTTCAAAGTTTTCCCCATAAATGCAATAAAAATAGCAAAGCATACCATAATTCCGATACTTCGGTTACGAATAATCGCTACTCGACATCACTATTCGAAAATCATAAATAATATTTGCAACAATACCAAAAATATTTTATCCAAAATACCTCAGTAACAAGCAAAGCTGAAGTCACGAATGAAATAAAGGCATCCCATTTACGCTGCGATATTTTTGTAGCTGAAAATTTTTAAACTACCTTAAAGAATTATGGTCCGTCTATTATATTTATATTCTATAGAATATTCGGCTTGAGTTTTAATATAAGACTTAACTTTAAAAGCATTTAATGAACAAAGAGTATTTGGTTCTAAATCTGTTAACGGTAATAGATAAACTACAACAGATTTAAAATACTTAGTTGCAAAACCAAACATTGTCACTGAAACTTTAAACCTGAAATACAGCGTAACATTATGACTTCTTAATGAAAAATAATTTGAAGAACTATAATAATAAAATATATTTGTCGGAGAATAAAAGAGAAAGCAAGCATCAAGCATAGAGGGGTAGGGTTCTGCGCCGACATCGTCATTAATGCCATTCATAATTTCCATACTGGGCGTTCGTGGGTAATGTTGGTGCAATCAAACACTTTACTAATTAACTCAGATTANTAGTGAACTAGTGAAAGACGCGCGCCGGACTGCCACTTATTGACTCTGCCCCACGCTGATATACAGATGGCGCCAGCGTTCCATACACTATTCCACTCCGATATATATAATAAAATCCACTTGGTTTTAGTAAGAACTTAGTCTTCAAATATTGTTTTTAACTATATCTGTTATAATCCCAACAATCCACTTTTTTTAGACTACCTAACTCACTCAATCAAATCACTAATCACGAGATATTTGATTTGATTCTTTGCAGAAATATGTTACTTTTACTTTACAGACTGCCACTAAACAGAGATTACGCTTTAGTAGATATAAAAGTAAGTAGAAGCCCATTAACCTCCAGCAGCTGGGTACAGGCTTACTCACTCATATAAGAAAGGGTTTCGAAAGCATTGACCCACCATTCTGCTCCATTGCGGATTAGCAGGCACAGTACACAAGTGCACTCTCTATTCCTTCACTCTCATAGTCCGACGTGATTGGAATCTGACACGACCGGAGAGATATAAGGCGTAGGACCAACGGCTTAACGTGCTCTTCGAGGCATGGGAGGGGTGGAACACATAAACACAGCCAACTTCCCTCGGTTCGCCAATCAATTGTTGAATTCGCCCGTCCCGGAACTCTATTCCAGGACCACATGTCAGTATTCCAACCTTCTAACCACTAAACTAATGAGGTTATCCAGAGAGTTAGTAGATATACCGAATGAGAACCACCACAGAAACAGCTTGTTAATTTATAAAATGACTAGCAATACCCCGCGTTTCACCCGCGTAGATACTGATCACGTGGCAGTGGAAAGTCTACTAAGTCGGACAATACATTTATTTTTGTTAAGATAAAAGTTTTATTTCACTTACTTTTTAATTACTTCCTTTCAGGTTATTAGATACACATATAGACATTCCTAATCTAATCAATACACAGATTTTACGTTATAGCGAATATATATCTAACTTATACATTTTTTTAATTCGTAACATCATTTACGTCGAATGTCCGATGTTAACAAATTTAGAAATACTCTACCTGTATTGAAATATTTCTAATTTCAAGGAGGCAATGAA
This sequence comes from Elymnias hypermnestra, assembly GCA_015832385.1. Lineage (NCBI taxonomy): Eukaryota > Metazoa > Arthropoda > Insecta > Lepidoptera > Nymphalidae > Elymnias > Elymnias hypermnestra. The sequence continues at coordinate 5,496,588 of JACTOM010000934.1, read as the reverse complement.
AGATTTTTTTAATTCGGTCCAATAATTTTTAACTTGATTAAAATAAAAACAGTATAGGTATATCGATGGGTATCTTTGGTCTCCTTTGAGTATGAGCACACCAATCGCCGACCCAGTTATACGTTTTTAAATTCGTCTTTTTGCGTTGAAATAGTCTTAAATAACATATCATTTAATAAGATAAGGATTAATACCGAGGTGTAAATAATATGGTTTGATTATTGTCGGCACTTTTTTTACGTTACATAATTTACGTAGAATGTCCGACATCAGTAAATTTAAAAATACTTTATTATAAATTGTTTGAAATAAAAACCTAAATTCATAATGCAAAACTTTCTTAAATAATATTATACACAACATTTGACACTCTGAAATTCGAATCGGGATACGTTATTTCTTTAGATTGATATTTTAAAATTCCTTATATCTGTTGAATTGTTGTTACAGGTATTGAACTGGATTTGAATAATATATCATTTTATAATATTAAGATTAATACGGAGGTGTGATGAATATGGTTTGATTATTGTCGGCCCTTTTACTAGATATTAAAAAGTAAAAAAGTAGTTATAGTGGCATAACTACAGTAGTGGAACATGTGGTATCGCGGATTTTTTTGTAAATATTACCTTCTATAATATTGTTGAATATTTTTTTGTTTTATTATCAATATTTTCCGCAGTGCATGCGATGATAGATTTGTAAGTTTTTTTTGTGACACCTTGGGTTGTATTAATGCATTTTTACTAGGGATCGCACAGTGAAGGTGCAGCTAATTGTAATGGTGTAAAATTTTTTGAAATCGGTACAGTACTTTTTGTGTGAAAACGGTACAAACATACATAAAACATAAGTTGGACCAATTACACCCAGAAGATACTGGGCTCATTTAGGATACAGTATAACAACGCGTTTAGAATGCTGTTCTGCCTGCCAAAATTTTGCTCGGCATCAATTATGTTTGCAGAGGCAAGGACTGATGATTTTTTGCCCTGCAAAGGAAAATATTAACGTCCTTGATGTCGAGATTGCGCTCCAGCACGAACTGCTTTTTGAGAATGTTAGCTGGAAGGATGGACTCTACATTTTACCACCAGTTCCTCAGGGTGCAGTTTGGGCCGATCGAGAAAGCGGGAAGTTTGTAGGTGAGCTTGTCATAGTTGCTTTTTTTAATTTTTTAGATTTTTAGTTTATTTGTCTTCATCTTTACTAACATAGTTATATGTATTATGTGTACTAACCCCATTGAGCCGTTGTTGCTAAACTAAAGGAATTTATTGTTATTATATAAATGTTTCCTCTTTGTAATATTAGTTAAGATAATATTACCCCGTAATATAATGAATAGCGAACCTTATTAAGGCGGCACACATATTGTCGCCTAGGTAGCAAAAAGCAGCTGGCCGGCGATATGCTAAGTAACCGGAGTTGATAACCGACATGCTTGTTCTGCACACAGTCCTACAATGACTTTAATGCAAATTTAAATGTTTCATTGTTTTTTATGGGCCGCAGTTGCCTATTTTTTAAGAGGGCAAAGGCCTCATTTTGGACATAAGTTTTTGTTATCTGTGGAAAGTTGCCAAGGAGTGGCTATGTCGTCCATAGTTTGGTCTTTGCTATTCGAGTCGCTATTTTTAAGTAACGTTAAATATCGATTTATTAGAGTTTATAAATATGAAGACTGCATTTAGTTAAAAATTAATTAAATCACCTGTCTATATATATAACCAGAAAACGGTCACTTTGTCTAACGTTGGGCAATTGAGTTATTACTTTATATAATATTGTAGTTGACCCGAATACATTTTTTCCGCCTTAGAGACAAAAAAAGTAGAAAATATCCTATGTGTGTCTTCTGGTTCTAAGCTACCTTCCCACTAATTTTCAGTCAAATCGGTTCAGCCGTTCTTAAGGTATAAATAGTGTAACTAACAGGAATTTATTTTATGTATATATAGACTAAGTAACCATTTAATAGATTTAACCCACTATAAAAAGTAAAGGTAACGTAAGTAGCAGCCCATTAACATCCCACTGCTAGGCAAATGGGTCGTCACTCATAGAAGAGAGGGTTTTTAGAGCATAGATCCACCACACCGCTCCACTGCGGGTTGGCAGGCATAGTACACAAATGCACTCTCTATTACTTCACTCTCATAGTCCGATGTGATGTGACTTCAACATGACTGGACAGAGATCAGACGCAGTATCGACAACTTAACGTGCTCTTCGAGGCATGGGGGTGGAGATAATCTTAATAGAAAACTCGTTAATAGAAATATCGATTTTTGAAGTGGCCCGACTCAGGAATCGAACCCAGGACCTCATGTCTGTAGTATAAAAATTATATGTAACTATATATTATAATCTATATGTATATAACGGAAAAATAACTAGTTTCTCACTACTATAACTTCAACATTTCATTAACAACTACGATATTCCTCATTCGATGTAGACGAACTGAGGCAAGATTTTTCCATATTTCTACGATATAGAGAACTACGCTGGTAAAGTTACTGCGAATAAAAGTATATTTTAATGAATAACGAGATCTCCAAAACTTAAATTTAGAAAGTGAACTCCTTTCGTGATGTAAACGCCCACTAAGTAGGGTTACGCCCCGGAGATAGATTGTGGGAAGTAAAATTACTAGCTGCTTTCAAAGAAGTCATTCGCGTAGTTTCTGATGTTGTGGAAATGTGGGAGAATTGTCAATCTAAACTATGCTAAAATCCATAGTCGATTCAATTCATACAAAAGAATTTCGTTGTTTATGAAGAATTCAATCATATAGACACGTACAGAATAATTGTGTATAAAGACATTACATTTTTGACACGATCCTATAGGGACGCTGACCCTAATAAAATTCTGCCTAAAATTCTATATTTAACGAATAGCCTTAAAATCCAAACCCTTAACAATTCATTAGCGTGAACTACGCGACATGTAATGAGCCCGATTTGAATATCTGCAACTTTTATAATAGGTCCGGTGAAAATATTTCGACGTTAATCATGACATGCGACACATTTATACTGAAACGAGGAAATAATGAGCTGTTATGAACCATATTTTTATAGCTAATATAATAAAAATAAGTCACTTCCTTCGCCTTTTAGCACGAACTTCTTAGTCTCATTACATAGATACTTATATATTTCAAATTAAAAAACTAAATACGCTGTGACACTTCCGACAACAGCAACATATAAAATAGAATAACGTTATTGGAATTCATTTCTATTCCATCTAACACGAACTTCCTTAACTCACTAGATAGAAAAAGCCTTTAAACAATTGTAAATTATGATGTTATATTGACTTTTCTTTATAAAGAGTTAGTAAGTAGCAGCCCTGTAATGTCCCACTCCGAGGAGCCAGGGTATGTAGAGCATAGACCCACAACGCTGCTCCTCTGCGGATTGGCAGGCATAGTACACAAGTTTACTCTCTATTCCGTCACTCTCATAGTCCGATGTGACAGGAATCCGATATGACCGGAGAGAGGTCAGGTGCAGGACCGACGGCTTAACGTGCTCTCCGAGGCACGGGGGTGGATCACACCGCCAACTTCCTTCTTCCAATCTTCGGGCAAATATTGAGAAAATCTTAATAGAAAACTCAATATTGATTTTTGAATTGAGCCGACTCGGGACTCGAACCTTGAACCTCATGTCTGTAGTCGAACATGCTAGACCAATGAGGCAGTTAAGACAAAGAGTTAAGTATAAAATCATATTCTTATTAGACAGTGTTCGAGAGATAAATTATTTTAAACTGTACCTCCTTGTGTTTATAAAGCATCATATTTTAAAAGCTATTTGATTTCAAAAAGCAATGACCTAGAAAAATAAATTCAGTGATACAATCATTAAAATAACAAAAGGTAAAAAAGCCTAAAATAAAATTTGACTCAAAGTCCCGAGAGTCTATATAGATCTATATAAAGTGTTTGGACCGCTTCAGCAAACGAACACACGATAGTACTCATAACACCTTTGATGATGGGACTGAAAAAAATTAATGCTGATGTTAAAAATCTTTCATTTTAACGTTTTATTAGTATTATTCACGCCCCTTTATGTTTGTACAGCTAAATGATACGATAGTTTCATAAAAAAAAACCAGCAATGAAACACAAAATCAAAAACAGCTGACGCTCGGGTCAACGATCGCCAGCTGTCGGCGCGGTAAATATGTTTCTTTTTACTCAGGATCGATCTTTTTGTCCCATCATCAAAGGTGTCATTAGTTCTGTCTTCTATTTAACTCTCTAAAATCTAATATAATATTCTAAATATATAGGTAAAGTATAAACTAAGTGGGAATTGAATAAAGCATTAAACTGTTCTATTATACTACATTTAATTTAAGTCTAATACTGTTTTATTCACTGCGTCGACCCGCGTCCGTAATTTACGTCGCTTCATGTTTACACTGCATTTAATTAAAACGTCGCATTTTTATGCAATACACTGAAAAAACAATGCCATGATTTATTTATTTGTACGAAGAGTTTATCTACTCTGTTTATTTAATATTTGATTTTTAAAATATTTCTCTCATTTTACGTAACAATCTTTCTGGTGCAGTTTTCTGTTTGGATAATAAATGATATTATTTACAAGAATATTTTTATGAACGGTACTCCCTACGCTAGATGAGGTTCTGGGGTAAGGCAATTTCTATAGGGCTGGTCTGGTGGGAGACTTTGGCCGTGGTTAGTCACCGCCCTACCAAAAAGATGTCCCCCGATATTTGTGTTCCGGTACTACGTTGTGTGGACACCATTAGAGGACTGTATCATCACATGCTATCACTGTCAAGTGCTGACTTGTCAATAAAAAAAAAACACAGCCACTTTCTCATAATATCACCCGATAGTAAGTGATGAAGCAGTATATTTATGTAAAGCTAAACCTGTAAGGTATGTTTAAACTTTTAGTCCATGAATTTGTACACAGTATCTTTCCATAAATCTAATTTTCTATACTGGGACAGTCTTTTCTAGTAGAGTTGTCACAGCCGAAGCCGGCCAATAAGCGAGATAAAGAAGGGAGAAAATAAAATTCAATAATAAGAAACCAGTTGTTCCCTGCGCTGTTAGCCCTGTAACTTCCGATCCTGTGGTTAAATCCCCAGTTAGTCTCATTGCGAAGGGAGTAATTAGCAGCCCATTAATTTCCCACTGCTGAGAAATGGCCTGACCTGAATGGACAGGAGTGTGGAACGCGGCGAGGGAGACAGCCTCGCAATACCCTCTCAAACCCAGCGGAACCCATTTGTAAGTGAGACCACCAGAGGTTAAGCTTGCACATTCTTCCCTGGTGCCCCAGATGAGTCCAATTGAGGATTTATGGGGCGGGTACAGGTGCGCAAACAAGTGGTCTCCTTACTCATAGGAAAAAGGGTTATTAAAGCATAGATCCATTATGCTGCACCACTGCATGTTAGCAGGCAAAGTACACAAGTCAATCTTATAATGGGAGGTTACGGAAATCCGACACGATCGGACAGAGATAAGGTGGAAGGAGTAACATAGCAAAATTTCAATTCAATCGCAAATAGTTTGTATTGGAGTAAAAGACTGAGTTTGTTTTTCAAGCCAGCTTTGAATTTTTGCCTTTATACTGAAACTGGTATGCTGCATGTTGCCTGGATGGTTTCAAAATGTATAATAGACATAGGTACAAAAAGAATGTGTATTCTTGTATATAAAATTCTTTCAGTGTACGAGCTCATTTCATTAAAACAAAAAATTACAGGTCTACTAACACTTAGTTTAGTATTTGTATATGTTATACATTTCTTTTTGGGTACGAGCTTAATTCATTAAACAGAAAAATACGACATTACAGGTCTACATTCAGTAAGAGCAGTATTTAAAATTTGGCTAAGTAGATCAAGTTGCGAAAATGTAGAGTTTAAAGAATAATTGAAAACTCTAAAATGAATGAAAAACATTCCACATTTAACATTACCCAGTTTTAAATAGGGCGCTTATGCATTAAAGAGCTTGTTAGTATGTGGGGTGTTTCAATAAAAATTTTATTCCGAAGTCCTGGAAAAAATATCGCATGCATGCTAGAATAGTGGAAAATAAAGAAATAAAGCACAGTATGTACGTGTGTCCTGTATACACCGGGGAAGTTTATTTGCCACAAACATGGCATCTACTCGTATACGAGTACATGAAGTCGTTAAATTATGGTACCTTTAAGTATTATTAATCATGCAGTGATTACCCAATAAATAGACATTTTTTATTGTTCACAAATTGGCTAAGACTTCATCCGTTAGTGAAATTACTCCTTCCGCAATGTCACTTAGTATGGCTTTACTCGTGTTGCCTTATGATCGGAATCTACGACGTCAAAATCCAGGGAATCACTCAGATCTCTCATCAATCAATCAGAAATATTTTCTCTTACTTTGAAAATTTGGCTTTAGAAGTCTTCGGCCGTGCCTAGTTATCACCCTATTAGCAAAAACGTGCCCCAGTGTAGATATTAGCTTTTCGGAGAAATAATGTCTACAAATTGTAACTGTATCGACCTCGTCTCACCGAAACGATGTACGAAATACATTATAAAATACATATATACAGAGTCGCGCATCTGACATAGTTTAAAGGCAATGTTGAAGTATAATAAAATATATATTTGGCCAAGTGTAATCGTCTAGCTAGTTAGAACCCCTAAATATGTTGTTTCCATAGCAATCCAAATCCTTTTAGAGCGTCAGAGGTAAAGAGATGGCGTGACATGACGTTCCCATTATTATATTCATATATAATATAATATCTGTAAAGCATAAGAAATATAATTTTCTGGAAAACATTAAGTATTTATCCAATGATGAATATAACCAATGCCGATGAAGTAAACTCCTATCATAGGCACTCCGGTACCTTCTATTATTATTTATGTTATTATTATTATTATTATTAGGGCACCGAAGTGGTCAACTGGCGCCACACCCGCCAGGCGACGATGAGTTCCGACTCGTGCTCTGAACCCCCTCCCCATAATAAGAGTATTCCTGTTTATAGTGCGCCTGCGGCGTATGATCTGTCTCTTGTTGTGTCATCGGGACTAAAGCCCGGATATGTTTCATAAACATGTAGAGACGGGTCTCTAAGGTATTTCAAACGAGGATCGAAATCCATATACATTGTCAGCCGAAGCTGTGATGAGGCAATAGCCATGGTTATAAAGCGCAAAGCGCAGTGTTATATTAAATGGGATATATAAATCACCAATGCATTTCGTCAAATCAATTACACAGATCAGGAGTATCTGGTAGGCGGACCACACCGCATATATTACACACGTTTTAAGTCCAGTGTTAGACTAGATCGATGTATGTATCCCCACCTCGGTGGGATTCGTGGTATAATAATATTCACATATTTTAAGTCTTGTGATCGACTGCGTAGATGTATAATATGTCACCACCTCGGTGGGAATGTTGTAGAATAATATAATATGTCGTTGATCCACATATGCGGGGCCACACACCCACACAGAGTGTCCAGTCGCTGAGCTCTCAATCCAACAAAAGCATTAGTTCATTATATATGCGTGGCAAGCCACGGAAAGCAATAGGGTTCAGCAGGCCACACTGTCTATAAGCTAGTCCGCAGCCTTGATAATAAAGGCCCGACCAGCGGCCCTATTTCTATGACATGCTACAATGTCATTTTTATTACATTTAATAGTAAGCTAAGAGATTGTCCCTAACAGGCGAACACTTCACATGTGAGCAAGCCCACGAGATCAGTGTTCATTTGTCCATCACTGCTACGCAGAAGCTATCGCAACGCCTAGCAACATTCGGTCATGGCTCTAGCACTACCGATTAACGATAACCGATAAAGTATCATTTAAGACACCATAATGAGCTGGAATCGAACCCCAACCTCTCCTAGTGAAAGGTAGGATCGCAACACCAACTGCAGGCATGCCGAAGCACGCTCGTTCGAAATATATACTTCAATAATATACATATTTATATATATCCATATATCACTACAGTATATGTGTATATATTATATAAATAATAATAATAATATATATTAATTAAAAGACATCTAATCTAATAATTGAATATGATATAAAAGCAATAATGATAATATTGAAAATAACTTAAATGACAATATATACTCGTATATTCGTGTGACATCCATTCCATGTATATTTAAATATATTTTAATGCATCTTACTCCAATCCCTTTATGTACTTCAACACCTCACCACTTTATTAATTTACACAAAACCCTATTTTAAAAGATATAATATTATTTGTAAAAACTAACACAAGAATAAAAAACCGTACGTCATCCTTTTTCCCTCCCGCGCAAATTCCATGGCCCTCTCGTTTTTTTCTTTTTTTTCTTTTTTCAAAATAACAAGGCTTGTGTAGGTTGCCAGTATCACTTATATATTATTATTTAAAAAAGGATGTATATAATTATATTTCTGAATACATATAATGCATTTAATTATTTTTATATATACAATTATGTATGTCTGTATATAAATTGTATATATATTTATGTAAGGACGTGTCCGTCACAAAATGAATAGGGTAAAAGGTAAACTATATTTTACAGGTAAAACGGTTCACCATCTCAGACTGTTTCATTACTTACCAGGAAGACTAATGTTACCTACCATCAGATGATATCGTTCGAAAATAGCCTTGCTTTTTTATTAATGACAGATCATCGCTTAACAGTGATCTTACTTCATGATAAGTGATGATACTGTGTATTATAGAGGCGTGCAAAGCTGGTAAGAGGTCATTGACTTTTAATGCTGTCTACACAGCGTTGTATTGGAACATAGTTATTGTTTTTAGGCTATAAATTTTTACTGGTAGGGTTTTTTCTATAGTATTGGTAAGCAAACGACCTAGCGGGTCACCTGATGTTGAGTAATTACCGCAGCCCATGGACACCTGCAGCACCATAGGGACCACTGATGTGTTGCCGACCTAATAAAAAGGAGTTTAATTGCGTCTTAAACGTCTCTAAGTTCTAAGGGTGGTTCATAGCCACGGCCGAAGCCTTCGGTTTACTGGCAAGCCTTCAAGCAAGATTCAAATACTTTAATATTTGAATTTTAATGAATGAATAAAAAAATTGTTTTACGATTGGAAATTTTACCAAGTGATATATAGAAAGAATTTTACCTCGTAGTAGAAACATAAAACGGAATAATAGATTGAATTTTGAATGAAAAATAAAACAAGGATATTTATATTTAATGCTTGCAAAAATAGGAATACACATTTCAAACATAGCACCATGAGCTAAGCGTTTTAGAAATAGTCGTCGCTTAAATCAAGTTGATAACGGGCGGCAGTATATTGTCCGTAGATTAAATGTAGAGTGCCTAGCAAGGCCAAGAATATACTACTTAACGTAAAAGTTCACTCACCCCTTTATGTGCTTTATGCAATTTTATTATAATATAGAAGAAAAATCCGTTAATCCTATTTCAAAAAATGACTTCAAAAGCTAATAAAATCATTCTAAAGCTAGTGATATGATGGCCACAACAAGATAATTTATAATTCAAATCCTTAAAAACTAAAGTTAGGCTGGTTCCTTCGAGCGTTTTTGTTTATTTTATCATATAATATTGATTATTATTTGAAGGCAAGGCAATCGAAAATATATGACATTAGCAGTTCTTCTTGGGAAAATTTATATATAGTGATTGTCTACATAGCAGAAGAAGATGCTTTACAAATTATCAGGTCAATTGTGAATGGTTTCGAAGAGTTCGTAACGTTTGAGTAAGTTAAACGGTCTTAAACCATCACAGTGCATGTAAAATACTCACCAATACGTCAACAAACTTGTCAAAGTAGTGTGTGTGTATATTTTAGGCGCGTTCACTTTGGTAGGCGAAAAAATATAGGGCTGTACAAACATTGCGTGCGTTCTAGATAAGCGGTGTCAAAGAGCTGTCGTCAGCCGGTCAATGTTATTTTTTATCCAACCAACCGTAATAATACGTAAATACAGTTAAATGAGCTTTTTTCATGGAACCTAGATATTAAATGAAAGGGAAATCTTTTAGTTTACATTTTTTTTATTGCTGACAGATTAGCGCTTGACTGTGATCTCACCTGATGGTAAATAATGATACAGTCTAAGATGGAAGGACGCTAATTTGTTAAGAGGCGATATACCCCTTACGGTTTCTACACAGCATCGGAACATAAATCTCTTCATTTGGGGGTACGTTTTGGCTGGTAGGGTGGTGAGACAAATTAGAAAATACAATTCCCTAAATTTGTCCTACCGGGGATCGAACCCGGGACCTCCGCTATACTCGCACCATTGCGCCAGCGAGGCCGTCAGGTATATTTCAATATATCGACATATTTCAATCTAATTTGTGTAACGACGCCGGCTAATCTGCTTGCTATTTAACTGACAATATCATATTGAGCTATATTATTTACCTGAGATTCAGTGGGGACATTCCACGTTAGGATTCTGGACATTACCTGTTAAGAATAGGAGGAGACGCGCTAAAGCACGGTCACCTTCGGACAGCTTCCTCAGCTGCGGCTTCCACTGTCCCTCTCTAATTCCCTATACTGTGACCTGACACTCTAACAGAAGAAAGATACGGCCCGCCATTCAATCCCACTGTTTATTCACCAATCCAAAGTAATTTTAATTCTTTATTCACCAGCGAAAACTCACCGCCAACCAGAGACATCAGTGGGTGCCATTGGATCCCTCAAGCCGGGTATACTGTCACAGTGTAATGTGATGTGTCATGAAGAGCTCCACACTTGCGACACGTGTTGAAGCTTGTGAAAAAAAATTTCAATTACATTTATTTAAAGTTACTTCTCCCATTTAAATAAATGACATACAATCAGTATTCTTTTTATTCACTTTACATTCTACGCACAAATTCCTTTCGCGACGTAGTCTGCTACGAGCGGTATTCCTGAAAATAAATCTCTCACACATCCCGAGATATCCAAAACTCTTCTTCCAATCGACTTAAAATTAGCCATTCATAGGAGGCTACACAGGTGACACCACGGGAAATAGCCAGCAAATGTACATCCATATATTTTTTTAAATAAGTTGTAATAAAGAGGCATGAACAAGTTATGTGCTCTACATAAGGGTTGTCACTGAACTGTCGACGGTTAGTTAACTGGTCACCTTAATAACCATCGAACCGTAAATCATAAAAGCTCCCAAAGCCTTTTTTCCTTATTTCATTTATCTGTCCAGTTAGTCAATTTTTTTGTTAACCATGTAATACTATACTAATTAAATACGTTTATATAAATGACCAATTGTTGAACTGGTACATTATACACCAGGGCTACATTCTCATCTAAAGTAATAATATAAACAAGAAATATTTGTGCTTTTGTATGTATTTATGTATGTATGTTTGAAACGTTTTTACATAAAAAGTACTGCATCGATTTCAAAAAAATTTTCACCATTACAAAACTGCATTTTCACTGAGCAAAATAGGTTATATTACTTTCTCAAAAAAATAGGGATCCTTAATAAAAATGCATATACGAGTAACCCAAAGTGTGTGATAAAAATCTGTTATCGCGTGTGTTGTGGAAAATCGACAAACTATTGAAGAAAGAACAGTAAAATATTTTACAATATTATAAAACCTGTCAACATCTACAAAAAAAAATCCGAGATACCATATGTCGCACTACTGTAGTCATGCCACTATAACTACTTTATGACATTTTAAAAGTTAAGAAAAGTGCCGAGAATAATAGTAGTATTTAATAATATTTAAATAGTAAAATTTTTTTATTTGATAAAATACCGTTTTAAGACCTGTAAAATAGTTTTTAAATGATTACAATTGGACGTTCCGTTCAAAAGATATATCGAATTTAAACATGTCAATCCCGTAAAATAATGTATCCCGAGTCGAACTCCAGTAAATAATAATAAAAATAATAAATATTTTCTCTAATATTATAATAACATAAAAGAAAAATTAGCATTTTGAATTTGTTTTTGTTTTTAATATTTATAGTAATGAAGCTAAAAATTCCTGGAAATGTTTCAATACCTGTAGAGTATTTTTAAATTTGCTAAAGTCGGACATTCTATCACGAATTTAAATATGTATTAGTTATATTCGTTGTAAAGCAAAATCTGTATGCTGATTAGATTATGAATGTGTGTATCTTAAAGGAAATAATTAAAAACTAAGTGAAATAAAACTTTTACGTTAATAAAATTAAATCTATAGTCCCACTTCGATATCTACGCCAGGGAAACCGCGGGTCAAAGCTTGTATTATACAATTACAATCACCTTCTCCGATATCATTGCGTGGCATATTGATAAAAAAGCGCTTTAAAAAAATAAGGGAACAATTTCACGTGAAATAGTGTTAGTCATAATCATTACGATAACAGCCAAAATAATCTACGGTGAAACGAAATTACACGGGCTTTGTAAAGTAAATTAAATGAAAACACTCGTATTGAATACCAATTTCAGTGTGATTATTTTGAACGAGTTTTGAGTCGATGTTAAACAAAGAGTCGCCATTTTGAGTCATTGTCTAAGCGAATTTTGAATGGTTGGCGCAAACATTTGAACAATTACACCAAGGTAATCAATCATTTGAGTTTTCCCTTTATGGAGGGGTTGTTTTTGAATTGCGAAATTGATGTTACGGTAATAGGTCACGTTTTGAGACCTTACCTTTCTTAACAGCCTCATTGGTCTAATGGTTAGCGTGTTCGACTACAGACATGAGGTCCTGGGTTTGAGTCACGAGTCGGGCCAATTCAAAAATCGATATTGAGTTTTCTATTAAGGTTTTCTCAATATTTGCCCGAGGTTGGGAAGTTGGCGGTGTGATCCACCCCGTGCCTCAGAGAGCACGTTAAGCCGTCGGTCCTGCGCCTGATCTCTCCCCGGTCGTGAAGGATTCCCGTCACATCGGATTATGAGAGTGAAGGAATAGAGAGTGCACTCGTGTACTATGCCCGCCAATCCGTAGTGGAGCAGCGTGGTGGGTCTATGCTCTAAAAACCCTCGCCCCTCGGAGTGAGAAGGCCTGTGCCCAGCAGTGGGACGTTAATGGGCTACTACTTACTTACCTTTTTTATCACTATTTTAAAAGTTAATGAGAGAAAGAGAAAGAAAGCACTTTTATTGTACGTCACAAAAATAAGACGTAAAAAATAAAATACAAAAGAAAGGATAAGTACAATAAAGCGGCATTGTCGCTATTTAGCAATCTGTTCCAGGCAACTTTTCGCTTAGAGAGATTGCTGATAAGTGAAGACGGTAGAGCACGATGACATGTAACAGTGAAAAATACATATAACTTATATTATAAGCTAGCTAAACCAGCGACTTCGCCTGTATGGATTGTTATTGTTTTCATTAATTTCGAAAAATTGTTTTACAAATAAGAAACATACACAAACTGCCCTTTGAGGGTGGAATTTCCTAAAATTTACTGATGATAGTTTCCGTTTTGAAAAAGAAAAACAATCCTGATCAAGCTTGACATACCATAGAAGATATAGTTTGTTAAATGGATATCTCTTATAAACATATATACATGCATACATAGCATCACGTCTCATTCCCATAGGGGTAAGCATACCGTTCTCAATGTTAGTCACTGCATCTTCTTTTATACCACATCGTTCTCTTATCACACTATTTCTTACTCTGTCACTTAGTTTAAATCCACTCATACTTCTCAACGCTCTCATCTTTACAGCATTTATTTTACTTTTGTGATTCTTCAGCCATTCCCAATTTTCACTACCATACATAAGTCTTGGCACGAACACTCCTGCATGCACAGCCAGTCTGGCCCTTTGACACTCCATCTGGCTATTCAAAAAGGCGTGCAGAGCACTATTTACCATATTCCCTGCATTCAAATTTAGATCCCAAGGATGCAAATTCTTTCACCTGTTTCACTTGTTCCCCTTCTATCAAAATATTGCCATTCAACATAGATTCATCTCTTTCAAAAGGCATAAGTTTCGTTTTGTTTACATTTACTTTCATTCCTTTCTTTTTCAAAGCTTCATTCATAATATTTACCATCTCCTGCAGCTATATATATATGCTAATAATAGCTATATATATGCTAATGCTAATATATATATGCTAGCTAAATATTATATATATATATATATCGTGTATAAATCTGTCATGAATTGACCCCTGGAAATCGCCAAGGGAACTCCAATGATAGCATTGTTATATATTTTGTTGAGTTTTATTTCGCAATGTGTCAATACGATAAGTGGCAATAAAAAGCTAATAATTTCTATAAAAATATAACTTTTAATTCATATCATAACTTTACATCTACACAAATAATACTAGTAGTAAATGTAAAAACCAATAGTAAATGGTGTAAGCACCCATTACTTTAATGGGTAATTACATCATTAACTACTCAAGGCAAGATAAAAGTACAGTAAACTTTAAAATATCAGAAAAATCACAATAAGTCAATTTTCTTCATATATTTTCATATAATTTAGTAAAGGTTGTCTGTTAATAGATTGTATGATTCTTCTTAACGTTTTGTTTGCACTAAAGTATTTATGTGTCAATCTATCTGTCAAAAAAATTGCGAGATCTCCAATCCTACTTGCTTGATTGAACTTGCCTTCTCCGATTTACGTGACACTGGCGAAATGGCGTGTGCTCAATTGTCACACCTGAAAGCCACTTAAAGAAGAAGAAGACATGAAGTTCATATTATTTTGTTTACTAATGGGTATTTCCCATAAAAAAACAAAGCGAGTAATCCTGCGGGACAAATAGTCTATACTAATATTATAAAGAGGAAAGATTAGTATTTTTGTATGTAACGAAAAAACTCAAACAGTACTGGACCGATTTTAATAATTCTTGTTTCATTAAAAAGCTACATTGTCACTGAGTAACAAAGGCTATATTTAGAACTAGATTACTATGGAAATCTTTGGAAATTCCTATTAAAATCAACCGAAGGTGTAAAAAAATTAGCCATAAAATGTCTTTCATCGCATACGCTGTGAAGAGTATTAATGATAGGACAAAAAAATTTTCGACTTGTATCAATGTAATAAATAGTTCATTTTCGAATGTATCTATATCTACAAAAAACTTCGCGAGACCATATGTCTAACTATTGTAGTTACGTCATTATAACTACTTTTTTACATTTAACAAATTGATAGAAATGCCGATCAAAATCAGACCGTGTTATCCGTATAAAAATTTATAAATGGTATTATAAATTTTTATCCAAATAAAAAATTTATATGTAAGACTGTCTTAATACCTAATGATTACTTTTTGAATTATTGAAATCGGATATTCCATTCACACGATATCATGAAATAAAAATAAAAATACTAACTCGACGAGAGAGGGGCAGTGCGAGAGAAGGGGGTGCACCATTACGAACTAAGTACCCGGTCGGATCCTTACGCAGTGGACTCAAGCGACATTGAATATTTCGAGTTTTTTAAACACATTTTTATGCTTCCTTGATAAAGTTCTTAGAGCTACTTAGTTTTAGTATTAGGAATCACAATTATTCATAATATTTGTCAATTCATGGTCGTTTTAATTATCATGCTTATAACTTAAATATCTGTACCTATTTATGTATACCCGTGCGAAGCCGGGACGGGCCGCTAGTTTTATATAAATTAAAATATACAAATTATCAAAGGACTCCTGTTCTATGCGAATTAATATGATCGATTTCTAGCGACCCAATTTCCATGGCGTCGTACGGAATGGAAAAATAACAGCAAACTAATTGGAGCACTCCTGGTTAAACCCCTTTCATTCAGTTTTCAAGTTATCGGGCCTAATTTAAATGGTTTGCTCCATCGGAATTTTCCATTGCACTTGCTGGGAAATTTCAAATGAATTGAACGCCGTTAAATTGTTATTGGTATGACAAAGTTTGTTTTCCGCAGTGGTGCACAGTTTGAACTGTTCAACTGTTCATTTTAATTATAAACGGACGTATATCAGACCAAAATCGTTCTATAACTAAATTAATTTAAAGTTATAGCTCTCTTTTATAGGTTACCATATAATTTTTGTGTTAAATTCGTATTATTAACTGAAACTCTCCCTGTTAATGTTTATCTTGTTGAAATTGTTTTGTATGTAACGGAATCTTTGAACACTGTTTTAGAGCATTTTAAAAAGTTGGATTAATTTGGAATTTTGTATAGTCAAGGGCCAATGATAACCCAATAATTTCTAGAGATATAATTTCTTTTAAATACCGCCTAATAATGAAATTGAAATCAGAATATGTCTGTGTTATTACTAGGCAAAGTGGATAGAAACGTCGTCATTTTTTTATTGCTGACAGGTTAGCGATTAACTGTGTTCACACCTGATGATAAATGGTGATACAGTTTAAGATGAAAAAAGACATTTGATAGAATATTATCTAACTAGTGCCCAACAATTATATTTGTATGTTTGGAGTTTATGTAATTTATTGTATATATGTAGATATATATTTGTGTGTATTGTCTATATTAATTTTTTAGGTACAGACTGTAATACTTAGGTATGCTTAGATGGTTTGGGCACTTAGAGAGAATGAATGAAAGGAGACTGACAAAAAGGATTTATTAGTCAAGAGTGAATGGGAAAGTTGGAAGGGGAAGTCCAAGGCGAACGTTCCTGGACCAAATCCAGGACATTTTACACATACAATAAGGGCCAGGTCAAGAGTACTCTAAACTGACGAACTTCTATGAAAGGTTTAATGAGAATGGAAGAAGCGAAGGGCATATGCAAGGATCGGGGCAAGTGGAAGAACGTGGTCTCTGCCTACCCCAACAGGAATGAGACGTGATGCTATGCATTTGTGTATGTACTTTAGTACTTTTCTAGTAGTAGTAATTATAATAGTTTGTTCTATTGCACTTACTCAGTGCTTCCATGGGCTACTATCTCCAAGATTGACTGGATTCGTGACACCATTTACGCTCTAAATGCGAAGCGCGCTAATCTGGTAAGAGACATTTTACATCTTATGGTTTCTACGCTGAGTCGTACCAGAATACAAATCTCTGTGTTTGGCGATACGTCTTTGCCGGTAGGGTGTCAACTAGCCGCCAAAGCCTCCTATCACTTTAATTTCAGACAAATTATAAAATATAACTTCCAAAATTCGCCCTACCGGGGATCGGACCCCGGGTCCTCTGCTAGCAAAGGGAGTACTCGCACCACTGCGTCAGCGCAGCGAGATCGTCAATTTTATATATACACAATTTTCATATCCTAATAAGTTAAGCTAATGTATAAAATATATTATATTAGATATGTATTCCACAAAAAAGAAATCTAAACACAACACAAACACTGAGGAAGTTACTTGTCCAAGTTGTGTACATAGGTAAAATCAATGGATGTATCATCATATAAAATATATATTATTTTCACACCCAATAAGCTACTTTCGTAACTCTAATGTTCACATTTAAATAATTGTTTTATATATATGTGCTACAATAAATGCAATCTTGGAACAACATAAACACTCTTAAGAGGTTGGATAAAATACGTCGGCCATTCGTTATAAAGCCGTTATCAAAAAGTCGACGTTTGATATTGCGTGCGGACGGCTCGCGAGACTTTATAAGATTTAGTCGGAAAATAAATTAGCTACGACGGAAAACTTTTCGGTAAATAAGAGGGAGTGAATGCATTGAACGCGAAATCAATTTACGATATTTGGATCTGGCATTTTTAGTCTAGGACAACTATATGGGTATATTTCCGCGCAACTCCGTGTGCACCTTATGAGAGAGACCGATAATGAACAAATTAGGTTAACATAAAAAGGTATAGTAAGCCAAGCTTAGAAGATAATATATGTTGTTAATTTTTTCTAGAAATTTTAAATGGGACCAATTCTGTCATACATGATTTTTGCAAAACTTTAACCATTTACGAAGCGCAAACAGGCGAAGATCTCAAAAGGGGTAAAGACCCCGATTTTGAAACATTCTTCATTGCTGACATTTACCCTACAGCCTTCTTCGATTAATGGGTTATCTAACACCGAAAGAATTTAGAAATTAGATCAGTAATTCTTGTGTATATGTGTAATTGGTATAGATATATTTGTAAAGTATCCATTGAAAAATTTTATAGCCTCGCTGTAACAGTGGTTAAGGATCTCGTTTAGTTAGCAGAGATCTGGAGTTCGACTTCTGACAGGGCTAATTTAGGAAAATGTATTGTGTCGTTGAGGGTTTTGGCCGTGGCCGACATCAATCTACCGGCAAACACGTACCCCGCAAAGAAAAGAAATTCAATTTTGGCACATAGCTGTGTAAAAACCATTAGACGTGAATTATCTTTCACCGGTATAGCACGGTACCATCTTAGATTATACGCATGATCACCCCGTGATGGTAAGTGATGATGCAGTCTTGGATCGAAGCGTGCTATCTCTGTAAGAGACAATTTACCTCCTATAGTTTCTACACAGTATCGTACTGGGACAGAACTTCGTGAAGAATTTGAGAAGTTGCCTCAGAGAGCACGTTAAGCCGTCGGTTTTGCGTCTGATCTATCTCCGATCGTGTCGGATTTCCGGCAAATCGGATTGTGAGAGGGAAGGAATGGAGAGTGCACTAGTATAGTTTGTGCAGTGGAGCAGCGTGGTGTGTCTATGCTCTAAAAACCCTCTCTCATATGTGTGAGAAGGCCTGTGCCCAGCAGTGGGACGTTAATGGGCTGCTACTTACCTAAACTTTTAATATTATATACGTTTCATGAGACGAAATACCTCTCCAATATTCTATACTTAACGTGCCCTCTGTTGTCTCAATGCCAACTTAAGTTTGTACGTCTTAATCGCCTCTAGCTAATTGATTACAACCCGGACATTTCTTTAGACGTCACTTAATGAGTTGCCTTTTGGACTCGTATTGTTTCCTAATAATTGGCGTTTTCCTTTCGTATTGTTTATTGTCTATTAATATTAACGCCATAATAAGTCCTTATAAAGAAATCAAAAAGTTAAAAACACCTTCGCAAATATTGTATTATTTAAGAAGATATTTGGTTAATTTAAAAAAGGTTATAGAAAACAAACCTTAAAAAATACATGATTTTTGCGAAACTGTTTATACAGTGCACGCAGCGGAATCTCTCAAAAAGGATATAAAAACCCCGATTTTGTAACATTGTTCATTAGTACTGTGTCGAACACGTCCTTACATAAAAAAAAATATATATATACAATTTATATACATAAATGTATATATGAAAAAATTTAATTCATTATATATATTCAGAAATATTATTTATATACATCCTTGTTTAATTAATAATATTTAGGTGATACTGGTAACCTACACAAGCCTTGTTATTTTGAAAAAGAATAAAAGTGAAAAACGAGAGGGCCATGGGGAATTTGCGCAGGAGCCGGGGGATGACGTACGGTGTTTTCTCTTGCTAGTTTTTTGACAAATATTATTTTATGGTTTAAAATAAAGTTTCGTGTAAATTAATAAAGTGGCGAGGTGCACGAGTACATAAAGGGACTGGAGTAAGATGTTATATAGCCTTAAAATATATAATATATTTAAATATACATTGAATGTGTGTCACACGTATATACGGGTATATATTATAATTCATTTTCAATATTATCATTATTGGTTTTATATTATATTTAATTATTGGATTAGATGTCTTTTAATTAATATATAATGTTATTATTTATATAATATATACACATATATTCTAGTGATATATGGATATATATAAATATGTAAATTATTGAAATATATATTTTTATTTCGAACGAGCGTGCTTCGGCATGCCTGCAGTTGGTGATGCGATCCTACCTTTCACTAGGAGAGGCTAAGGTTCGACTCCTGCTCATTATGGTGCCTTGAATAATATTTTATGTGGCAACTCCAACAAGTAGTGTAAGACATCGTACTGAATATTACTATGGTGCGTACTGGGGTCGTCTTGGGTTTCAGGCCTGTATTGATTTCGATCTTTATAGCGCGCCTCGCTCAAAGGCTTCCTCAGGCTGTTCATTGTTAGGGCTGCGTTTCAGGCCTGTGGCCATTGTGCTACAACAAGCCTCACTCCGCCTTGACGGTGGACAACCAAAATTACTCTAGTTGTTTTGGGTGATATAGGTTGTGTTTTAGGCCTGTTGTAGCCTCGGCTATGGCGGTGAGCCTCGCATAACTTTGGACGCCTAGGACTCTAGAGTAGTGCCAGTACATTGTGGTTTCTGAAATGTAACTGATTAATGATCCGGCGCTATAAGTGTCGTCATCATTAATCGGTAGTGCTAGAGCCATGACCGAATGTTGCTAGGCATTGCGTTAGCTTCTGCGTAGCAGTGATGGACAAATGAACACCGATCTTGTGGGCTTGCTCACATGTGAAGTGTTCGCCTGATAGGGACAGTCTTTTAGCTTACTATTAAATGTTATTAAAATGACATTGTTACATGTCAGGGCCGCTGGTCGGGCCTTTATTATATACTAGCTTATAGACCGTGTGGCCTGCAGAACCCAATTGCTTTCCGTGGCTTGCCACGCATATATAATGAACAAAATGCTTTTGTTGGATGAAGAGCTCAGCGACTGGACACTGTGTGGGTGTGTGGCCCCGCATATGCGGATCAATGACATATTATATTATTCTACAACAACCGAGGTGGTGACACATTATACATCTACGCAGTCGATCACAAGACTTAAAATATGTGAATATTATTATACCACCAATCCCACCGAGGTGGAGATGCATACCCGTACATCGACCTAGTCTAACACTGGACTTACAACATGTGTAATATATGCGGCGTGGTCCACCTATCAGATACTCCTGACGTTTTGTTATTAATCTGACAAAATGCATTGGTGATTTATTTATCCCATTTAAAATAACACCGCATTTTGCGCTATACAACCATAGCTGTTGCCTCATCACAGCTTCGGCTAACAATTTATATGGATTTCGATCCTCGTTTGAAATACCTTAGAGACCCGTCTCTTCATGTTTATGATACATATCCGGGCTTTAGTCCCGATGACACAACCTTCGAATAATCATACCCCGCAGGCGCACTATAAACAGGAATACTCTAATTATGGGGAGGGAGTTAAGAGCACGAGTCGGAACTCATCGTCGCCTGGTTGGTGTGGCGCAAGTTGACCACTGCGGTGCCCTAATAATAATAATTATAATAAACATAAATTATATATATATATATATATTAATTATTATTATATAAATAAATAATATATGTGAATAAATAATAATAAAAGGTACCGGAGTGCCCTTGATAGGAGTATACGAATATAATAATAAGAACCATGTCACGCCATCTCTTTACCTCTGACGCTCTTAAAGGATTTGGAATACTATGGAAACAACATTTATTTAGTTGTGTAACTAGCTAGACGATCACCCATGACCAAATATATATATTTTATTATACTACAACGTCACCTTTAAACTATGTCAGATGCGCGACTCTTTGTATACGTACTTTATAATGTATTTCGTACATCGTTTCGGTGAGACGAGGTCGATACAGTTACAATTCACTTCTATTAGTTATAGCATGATGACAAATAGACTGTACTCTCATCTAACAATAGGCTATGTAACAGTGAAATAATTTTTCAAATCTTACCAGTAGTTGCTGATATTAGCGCGTCCAAGCATAATATTAGTATAAATGATAATGACTAAATCTCTTCGTTAAAAAAATCATCGATTACTACAAAAGAAAATGCACATTGCGCCTTAAGAAATTTCAACTTTAATTGGAAATAAAATTAAGTAGAAAGTATTTTAATTAGTTTAAAATTGGCCAAAAAGATTCCGAGAGTCAGCTTATTTAGATTCAAAAAGTCTCCTACAGTACGTGTAGCATTAAAATCCCACGAAGTAATCTGCATTCCAGCAGCTATTAGTACTAAATGCATGTTTGACTATTCATTCTTAATCCCCGTTCCCGACTATCTTTTTGGCAATAGTGCACAAGTAACTGCCTGTTTTAAATTGCATAGTGTGAGCTATTCATTACCCGTTTCTTTATTGCCAACTAGAGGCCAAGCGAAGCTGGGAAATCTTAATTACGTCTTTTACTTTTTATCTATTACTTGTTTTAATCTACATACAATATATTTGACTCAGACTGAACTTATGACGGCCTCGTTGGCGCAGTGGTGCTACTACTTTGCTAGAAGGGGCCCTAGGATTTAGGAAATTGGAAATAGCATCTCCTAATTTGTCTGAAATTGCAATCAAGCATTAGATTTGCGTTCCGGTAGTGCTGAGTAGAAACTATAAGAAGTAAATTGCCTCTTAACATCTTAGATTCGTACTTCCATTTTAGATTTCATCATCAATAACCATCAGGTGTGATTACAGGCAAATGCTTACCTGTCAGCAATAAAAAAGAACTCCTCATAAAGGGCCAGTTTTCATGAAAAATTTTATATGTGTTCTGATTTTCCTATAATTCTACTCGATCCGGAGCTACACAGGTGACGCCATTAAAAACGGCTAATTATATATATAACTCTTTGATTTGATGGTATGTGTCTGAACTCCTATATTGCTGGCACCATTTGTATGAAAATTTTTGTCGCATTCCAGTTAATTTAAAGATTGTTTTTAATATTGATAAGTCGATCAGT
Organism: Elymnias hypermnestra; assembly: GCA_015832385.1. Classification (NCBI taxonomy): domain Eukaryota; kingdom Metazoa; phylum Arthropoda; class Insecta; order Lepidoptera; family Nymphalidae; genus Elymnias; species Elymnias hypermnestra. The sequence goes on along the minus strand of JACTOM010000934.1, from coordinate 5,473,836 downwards.
TAAATAACAAATTTTTATATATTCGGAATCGCATTTTAATCAAGTAGCAAGCCGAGAACAGCTTGTTATATTATACAATATATTTTTGTATTTGTAATATATAGACCTGGAGCAATTTTGTATTTGTTCAAGAGGATTCAAGAATGGTTTAGTTTGACAATGCAATCCGATATAACATTAATAGTTTTCCCTATATGTCCCCATCAGAGGGGGAATTACGTGGTTAATACTTCTAGGAAGAGTTATACATAAAAATCTTTTATATGAATCTATGTGACTAAATTTCTTCTAAACGGCTGCACCAATTTCGATGAATTTTTTAGGATGTGTTCAAGTTGACTCAAAGATTATTTACAAATCGGTCAAATACAAGGTATAATAAAAAAAAGTAAGCCGTATATATAGAATGTGTTTACTTTTTATTAAAATACACTTTTTGGGGATTTATATCTTTAAAATAATATCGTCCAAATGTAGACCCTCGCATTCTCAGCACTCGTTTAAATTGATCAGTAAAATTACTTATGACGGCTCGGCAAGTGGACTCAGGGATGACTGCCATTTCATGCCGGATATTTTCTTTCAAATGCGCCAGTGAAGTCGGTTTTTTGGCGTAAACTTTGGATTTTAGATAACCCATAGGAAAAAATCCATAGGGGTTAGATCTGGACTGTGTGGAAGCTAATTTTTATCACCTCTCCGGAAGATTAATTAGCCTGAGAAAATTTCACGAACACGTGGCGTGTGTGAAGTTGCTAGGTCCTGTTGGAACCATGTTTTTTGGTTATAGCCAGGAAAGTTTTGTAATTCGAGTACCAGGAAGTTGTCTAACATCTCCACATAACGCTCTGAATTCACTGTAACTGGAAACCCCCATTTGTCTTCAAAAAAGTAAGTGCCGATAATTCCTCGCGCCGACATCGCAGTCCATACGGTCAGTTTAGGCAAATGTAACTTTCTGATGTTTGCGTTTCGAATTCATTGCACTCCAGTAGCGGGTGTTCTGCTTATCTACGTGGCCATTAAGATGAAAATGAGCTTCATCCGAAAACAAAATGTTGGTAAACGTTGAAAATCGCTTAATCATCTGATTTACGAAATTAAGCCTCTGACTGCTATCTTGGAGCTTTAATTCTTGCACTGATTTAATTCCCAAGAGCCAGGCTTCCGATTGACATAACTCCGGTGCCCCTCGGATACGTTGCGTTCTCGCAGTAAGCTAAATAAATATAAAATTTCTTTTGAGACAACAGATATTTCCAACGAGTTGGAAACTATTTAGTCACACCAGCGGGAAAAGGTCTAAATGTTTTAGTTATATATAAGAATTTATGCAATTTTAGCTTATTAATATATATATTTGAATATTTCTGTTTACTTTTTTATATTTGATAACTATATTAACCGCTATCATCATGTACTTAACAGAGGAAGTTACTTTAATTATGTATCTATTGATTTTACACATCAATTGTAACGATAAATGTTATCTCTATATTATAAATACAACCCGTTTCGGAGATACAATAGAGGTGTCTAAAATTTTATATTGAACATTAATTTCGGTCTAATTTAAAGCTACGTACGTCGTTTGAAAAAAAGCTAAGCTGTAATACAGAGGGGTCATTCAAATTTAAATTTTCGCTCTCGACAAATCCCTAGGGGGAGGGAGTGTGGAGGAGCGAGCGCTAATAAAGTAAATTAAAGATTAATAATATATTGTCTAAATATAGGTTTTAAGGGATACGCGTATGCAAATTTTGTTGGAACCCCAAACGAAATCAAATACAGCTGGATTGTTTAACGTACTATAGAAATGGCGGATTTTATAGATATAAATACACTTATATACTGATTGTGTACATTTTTTAAATGAAAACTTCTTTCGGAGTATCAGTTATTGAATAAGATTGAGCCATTACGCTTGGCTAACGGTCGTTCGACTAAGTGAGCTATTGTATATAGTCAACGGTTTTATGTTCGTTATGTGACCGATTAATGATAAAGTAAGAGCAAATTTTACATCCGTAATTGACAATTATAATTTTTTTTAAATCTTATTATTAATCTTACTTTGATGAGTTTTTCAGTTTTGTCGTACGGTTTTGAGCACTGAGGTTTATTTTTGAAGTTGCTATGACTTTTATGTTTGATATTAATGGTGCTAATCGTCTGGTATGAAAATTTCTCCCTGCTTCGATTTCCTGCAGACTAAAGGTAAAAACGTATTTTTAATATGTATTTTTGGGGCTAGATAGGTGGTTTTGTTTGTTAAGTTTCATTTTTATTTCCATTCCTACAATAGGTTTCCTCTTCCCTATATAAAAATATTACAGTCCTTAATAAAATACTTTTATAGATTTTAAGGATTACATTATCAATTAAATAATATTTCAAATAACTGTACCATATTCATCAATGAAATTTAATTTACGAAAGTTATACGCCATCATTTATTTAAAGCTCACCTAAAAAGTCTAAATATTTATTTTATTTGGATTTAAAAGTTCGCTATAGATGAAGTAGGAAATAACTTTTTTTATTTCACGTATAAAACTGACTGCCTTATTTTTCTAGTGGTTAGCTTGATCGGCTACAGACATGACGTCCTGCGTTCGAATCCCGGGTCGGGTAATTTGAAAAATCAATATTGAGTTTTTCATTAAGATTTTCTCAATATCTGCCCGAAGTTGGGAAGTTAGTGATGTGCTCCACCCCATTGCCTCGTAGAGCACATCAAGCCGTTCGGTTATGTGCCTGATCTTTCTCTAGTCGTGTCGGATTCCCGTCACATTGGAGTATGATCGGAATTGGAAAGTGATGGAATAGAGTGCACTTATGTAATATGCCCGCCAAACCGTAGTGGAACAGCGTGGTAGATCTGTAATTAAAAACCCTCTATCCTATTAGTGGGAGGCCTGTGCCCAGCATTGCAACGTTCTCTGCCACCGTGAGGTGGTCTTTGTCTAAAGACGTGTATGGTCTGCTACTTACCTTACCATATGCTTCTAACATATTTTTTTGTTATTCTGGTTGTATTCCAAATTGTAACACATCATCTTTGTGTCACGATTTATCATTTAAATCACAGAGAAGTACAAATGAAATAAAAAACACTTTAGCACCTAGCTATGAGACGCTTTGTTGTTATAGTCCATCATTCTAACTCCCACTTTTTTGTAGATAACCTTAAAAGACAAAGGCATTTATGTAAAATGGACGTTAACGTATTTACGTTAAAGTCGGGATTTGTGTATATTATTGATATAAAAATTAGTTCTTTTTTGGTATGATGCGCGCGGCCACCGGCAAACATAGCACCTGTAGAATGCGACTATCGCCCGGAGAGATACAAAGCCCACACCGTCCACCACTTTTTACGGAAACCGAAAAAAATCCGGCGACGCTATTTTAATTGACGCCGGACGCCCATTAAAAAGAACCTTTTCTGAATGAATTATTCCGAGGTTTTCGGTATGGGAAATATTCGGAATTTACGTTGGCGGCATGCAAATAACTCTACGCCTCATTCGGTTTTGGTTAGCCGTGCATACGTTAATAAAGCTGACTGAAGACATTTCCAATTATTTTTTTGGTAATCGTTTTTTGTTATTTATAAAGCCTTTATTTCCTTATAGTTTTACAAAATAATAAAATAAACAACTTATTCTAAGTGTTAACGCGAGTATTTGTCTATATTTATATATCTATACTTCTATTCGTCTTATATAATTGTTAATGAAGTGAAATTTCTTTAAGAGGGTAAAATTTGTGGATAAACCGCGTGATTAGCGTCACGAAGATGTGCAGCGTTTTGTATGCTAATTCATTTGAAGGTCAAGTAGTTTTAATAAATATTTACAAATCATATGTGGCATTTTAATTTGCCACTTATCATTTAATAAAATTCTTTTCATAAAATACAAAATAAAGATATTCCATTAATTTACTCTTCTAAATTTTAAACTTAAAAAAAAGGGATTTAAAAAACACGTGACTTTTTTATTTACAATTCGTCGTAGAGATTTCATTAAATTACTTATATTAATTTCGACACTTTCCATATTTTAATGACAATTAAATTCCTAACATATTTTCCTTTTTCCCTCCTTCTAAGTTTCGGAAATCTGAAGTCTTAAAAATTTGTTTGCCAAAGAAGTTTCACTTCTGACATACGACGGTGGATTGATAAGTTTCCGGCCTGACCAAGACATGGCGCCACTAGGCCTACCTTAAGGTGGCGTTCTATAGTACCATCCTTAAATAGCTTGTAGCTATAGTTTCAGTCCGATCGCCATGTTAGTTTAGGTTTGAGAGCACGTTGAACAAGACGCCTCTGTGTTTTTCGTAAAAATGGAAAAGCTGGAAATTCGTGCTGTCATCAAATACTTTTATTTAAAGGGGTTATCGCCGAAGGAAATTAAAGAAGAGATGGACTCAACATCCTCCCCATCATATTCAACAAAGTTAAGCAGTGGGTTTTGCGAGTTTAAAAAGGGTCGTGTGAGCACATCTGATGAGCCTCGCTCAGGACGCCCCATTAAATTAGGTAGTGATAATACGGTCTAACCCAGAGGGTGATTAGTCAGATAACCTGTCCGGTTACTAGCTAAGCACGCGGGTAAGCGACCCCGGGTGCCTCGAGCTGTTACTACCGCTACAATTTCTCCCCTCCGCGGTAGAAATATCCTATCCCCAACCCAAATACCCCCCCGAAACTCCTATCTGACTGTCATTTCCTATTTATAACATTCCACACCGATAAATGGCGGTATATCCATTCCCCGCTGACCCAAATGCTAGAGACCGATAACGGGCAGCAGCGTTATCGGTGCGAGAGGGTCAGCACTGCGATCACCAACCCGCCTGCCAAGCGTGGTGATTACCGGCAAAACCAAAAATGAAAACCACAAGGCAGCAACGGCCCCCAGTCCCCGGCAGCCCCGCTATTCCTAGCTCTGGCAGCGGTTATGGTAACGGCGGGGCAGGGGGTGCTAAGAATCTC